>JAMXDE010000067.1:0-242104 GCA_026770025.1 Craspedostauros australis | reverse complement strand
AAAGTGAGGAATCCACTGACGAGCTAACTGACTTTTTTGCAGTGGAGAAGGGACGGTTCAGTGTGGCTAAGATCCAAGCACCGTCAACCACAACAATCGGATGGCTCCTGTACTCCACAAGACAAGTAGGAGTTGACGAACTTGAAGAGGAGCTGACGAAGCGCACGAAGCGACCGGTAGCAACCAACTGGAAAAGGATCTCCGATGGCACCAAATTCGACCCGGACAGGAACACTGAGAACGACGCAAGGGCTCTACACGTGGAGACGGCAACAGAAGACAAGGATGTGGTGACGGAAACGCTGATGCATTACTACGGCACGGCGTCAAAGAAATTTCCACTGGGCATCAGGATGCGAATGGTGACACCATTGGCAGGCATCGTAAACACGGATGTGAGGAACGGATGGTTTGCTTTGAGGGAACGACAAGCCGGGTGGTGTGAGGAAGCGAAAGCTGTAGCATCATACGATCTGATCAACGAGTCACTGGAAACAGTGCCAGTCGGCCAAGGCAAAACACTGCGCTCAATGATCATGCAGATCAAAGCCACCACCGGGAACACTAACACCCCGCTGTTTACATCAGTGAACAAACGGTGGAGAGGGTCAGGATACGTGTTTCAATTCCATCCAGCCAAAGAAATGGAAGCAAAGATGGTAGTGAAGGGGTTGCTGGTGAGGTTGGTAGCAGAGTACGGAGTCGGCATCGAGATGTATTTTACGGCATTGGCAAAAACGGAAGCCAAGACCATGAAATGGGATGCTGCAACAAACCGAGTCATCTCAGAAAAGGACAAGGCAGTCGAAGCTGCGCTTGAAGGCGACGACGACATGCACTTCACAAAGCCAGAACACATCGAGATCGAGGAACAGGGAATCAGACGAGAATGCGATGCAAGGCCAGAAAAAGACTATGGCGACAACGATACCATCCCATCGCTACGTAACGCGTCGGAATGGAGAAAGATTTCAACGATCCAGGAAGCCAGGAAGGAAGCTGCAAGAGAAGCGGAGATGAATGACGAAAGGACGAAAGCGTCTACAACAACCAACAAGACATCGCGTACAGAAGGAACTAGCAAGAGGCTGGTGTCCATCGAAGCGAAACTCGCGGAAATGCTCGAGACACGCACACAAAGGTCGGCAATGTCGACTCTGTCAGGCAGCACGCGAAGGTCAAAAGAGACGGCGAAGAGGGAGATGAGAGAACTGCGCGAACAGATGGCTCAAATGCAAGAAATGATGGCTGCAACAATGGAGGAAAACAGGGAGCTCAAGAAGAGAGCTGATGGCGCTCAGAACGAGCGGGAAGCACGGTCGCCACAGACCCAGCGTACACAGAAGGACCAACCGACGGCCGACGACCCGAGGAATCCACGCGAAAATTCGGAAGCAGGTGCTGCGGAAACGGCGCCTGCGAACGGTTGAACAGAGAGGGCAGGGTCGACAGCTGGGGGCAGCACAGCAACACGACCTGAGCCTGAACGCGCCGGCAATCACAAACGATATACCGCATCAACGTGATTGCAGCAAGAAGGGGAGAGAGGAGGAGGGCAGGCAGGAGGAAACAGGAGACATGATGATGAGGAAAAGGGAGGGGAGGATGAGAATAGGAATGCAAAACTTCGGAGGGCTGCGACGAGCGAGAGGCAATGTCGACGAAGGGCTGAAGCAGTGGATGAACGAAGGAGAGTTTGATGTTTTCGGGGTTACCAAAGTCAATGTGGATTGGCGAGGGGTCCCAGAGGAAGCGCAGTTCAAACACAGAACGAAGGAATGGTGGCCAACAGGGACCATACAAGTGACAACAGCAAACAACGAAACAGATGAAGTGACAAGGAGCAAACAATGGGGAGGGACGGCCATAATCAGCCGATCGCAAGCGGCTATCAGGATGATTAAAGCAGGCAAAGACGCGACAAAGATGGGAAGATGGGTGTGGCAACTGTACCGAGGTGCAAAGCAACAGCGATTGAGAATTGTGGTAGCGTATCGACCGTGCCGACCAAGGACAAAGGGCATACTCAATACATATGCGCAACAACGCAAATACTACAACGAGAAAGGACAGAATGTCGAGCCGAGAAGCCGGATGCTGGAGGATTTGGAGGCCCAAGTCAAGCTCTGGAAAGCTAACGGGGAGCATGTGGTGGTACTGATGGATTGCAACGAAGATACGAGATCGAAACGAATGAAAGAATTCATGGCGACTACAGATATGGCCAATGCGATGACGGCGAACGACGGGACAGCTGGCGCGACAGCAACGCACCGACTAGGCCAGACGCCCATCGATGGGATCTTCGTGAGCAAGTCAATAAAGGTGGAACGAGCCGGGATGACAAGGTGGGATGAAGGGATACAGGAGCGATGCGCAGATCACCGGTGCCTGTGGCTGGAGGTGAGCATGGAAGGAGTGTTAGGACAAGAAATGCCGCCATTGAGGAAGGCTGTGTCACGAAGAGTGAAGACGAATGATCCAAGAATTGTGGATAAGTTCAATACGGCATACCAAGCGCATCTGAAACAACACAACGCACACGACAGAGCAATTCTGCTGGAGAAAAAGGCGGAGCAACAGTGGGACGAAGAGACGGAGCAAGAAGCCGAAGCGCTGGACCGAGTAAGAGTGGAAGGCATTTGGAAAGCAGACAAGGCATGCAGAAAGCTCCGAATGGGAGGTATCCCATACTCAGCGGAGTACAAGAGCATTGAAGCGAGGATAGGTCTGTGGAACCACGTGGCTCGGAAGCAACAAGGCAGAAAGGTCTCAACGTCACTACTCAAACGATTGGCCAAACGAGCCAAGGAAGATCGGCAAATAGCGGAAATGGTGCGAATGAGCGAGACGGACGTGAGTAAGGAGCGGGATGCAGCATACGCGAAACTGAAAAATTTCCGAGGGAGGGCAGCGGAGTCAAGAAGCAACTGGCTGGAGACAATAGCAGAAGCGCGGGCGAAAAAAGAAGCCGAACGACAACCCAACAAAGGACGCGGAGCGAAGCGGCGGGGCCAAGAGCAGCGAACGGCGACACAACTACGACAGCTACGAAGCCGAGAAGCGGTGCGAGCGATGTACCGACGGATACGGCAAGCAGCAGGCAATGAAGGGGTCGGCGGGATATCGATGGTGATTGCACCGAACGCCCAAGGGATATGGGAGGAACGCACGGAGCAGGAAGGCATAGAACGGGGATGCATGGAGGAGAATAAAAGAAGGTTCCGGCAGACCGAAAATACCCCATTCATGTACGGAGAGCTCGCGCGGGACTTTGGATTCCTGGGAACGTCGGCGGCGGCAAGAGCAACGCTGAACGGAGATTACAAGGCGTCGAGATGGACTGACCCAGGAGCGACAAAGCTGATCAAAGGACTAAGAACGGTGGCCGAAGTCAGCATACCTGCAGGCATGACGACGGACGAATTTCAAAACGGGTGGAACAAGTGCAAAGAAGACACTTCAGCAGGACCCTCTGGATTACATTTTGGCCACTTCAAGGCCATTGCAAAGCACCGCCACAACTCCGAATTCGAAGCCAGCATGTCGTCAATCGCGATGAAATCAGGCTACTCGTTCAAAAGGTGGAAGCAGGGTGTGGATGTAGAGCTTATGAAGAAGGCCAACAGCTACAGGGTGGACAAGCTGCGAACGATAGTCCTTTTCGAGGCCGACTTCAACTTTTCCAACAAAGCTATTGGCAGGAAGGCGGCGATACAAGCAGAAAAACAAGGAGGGTTCGCGGAGGAGCAGTACGGCAGCAGGAAAGGGCACAAAGCCATCGAGCATGCTCTTAACAAGCAGCTAACGCTCGACTGGTTACGGCAAACACGGACACCAGGCCTTCTCTGCTCCAACGACCTAAAAAGCTGCTACGACCGGATCGTGCATTCCATGGCGTCTATCGGACTCCAACGACAAGGGATCTCCATGACGGAGGTGCACAGCATGTTCACCACGTTGCAGCAGTTGGAGCACTATATCAGAACGGTGTTCGGGGATTCCAAGTCGGCGTACAGTGGAAGGCATGCCAGAACTCCCATGCAAGGCATATATCAAGGCAATGGAGCCGGACCGGTAATATGGGCAGTGATCTCGTCCCCCATGCTGGATGTCATGCGCCAGGAGGGCCATACTGCGAGATTCACCACGGCGACTGGTAATGAGACGGTGAACATCGTCGGGTACGCTTTCGTGGATGATACCGATCTGGTGGTCAATGCAAGGGAAGGCGAAGGCATTGACGCAGCAGTGCAGCGAATGCAGGGTAGTGTCGACGAGTGGGAGAGACTAGTGAGGGCTACAGGAGGAGCGCTGGTAGTGGAAAAAAGTATGTGGTGGGCAATCGACTTTGTGTGGCGCCAAGACGGAACGTGGAGATACGCAACCAACTCGGAAGTGCCCGCTGAAATATCCATGAGAGGCAACAGCGCGCAAAGACAGCAGATGCCCCGCAGCGAGGCAGGAGAGGCGTTTGAAACACTGGGCGTGAGGCTGGCACCAGACGGCAATGGGCGTGCGGTGTACAAAGCGATCGAGGACAAGGCGAAAGTATGGTCTGAGAAAGTGCGCACGAAGCGCATACGGAAACAGGACGCATTGGCGGCGATGAACTCGGTGCTGCTGAAGAAGCTGGAGTACGTGCTACCAGTTGCTCAACTCACGGAACAAGAGTGCCGACAGGTGATGAAGCCGGTCTGGCAAGTGATGATGTCCAAAATGGGTTACAATCGTGGTTTCCCAAGGGCAATGATACACGCGGCAAAAGGACAGCTCGGAGCCGACGTGCACGAGCTCCACACAACCCAAATAGTGGAACATGTAGCAATGGTATTGGAGCATGGCGAGCGGGGAACAATGACGGGACGGCTCATCAGAGGGTCCATCGAAGCACTCAAGATTGAGATTGGCACCGGCAAGCCACTTTTCGACATGGATTTCCGACGATGGGGCTACTTGGCGACAGATTGTTGGATAAAGACGGTATGGCTAGAAGCGCAAGAGTACGGGGTACACATACGGGAGAAGACAAAGGGAGCACACAAGGTGCGAGAAAACGACAGGTGGCTGATGGAAGAATTTGATCGGCTAGGGTACTCCCGGCAGCAAATGCGGCGACTTAACCGCTGCAGGATGCTAATGAAGACTATGACGGTGGACGATGTGCGAGGCGGGAATGAAGTCCTTCAACACTGCACGGCCCGAGGCAGCTGGAGCGGCCGGCGCCATATCCAATGGCCGAGGCAAGGTGAAGTGCCGGCATCTGATTGGGCGCTATGGAAGCGCGCTGTACTCCTGGCGCGGCAAAGCAGTGCAGGGGATGACGGAAGCGATAGACGTGATTGGTACTCGATATGGGACCCACAGCGCCAAAAAGTATGGACAAAGACAACCGAGTGCGAATGGGAGGAGTGGATCGCACAGAAAGGGGATTCGGCGGGAATGCAAGGGTTCTACCGGTCAGGAGAGAAGGGGCGGCGGCATCAAGTACACGGTAAAGAGGTCAGATTGCGGGAGGCGCGAGGCAGAGTGTATGTCGTCGAAGCCGGACCCTACGTCGAGGACCGCGCAAGCGTACAAGCGAGCGACCAAGCAGAAGCGGGCATGGCAGAATGGGTGCAAGCCGTGAAGGAAGGGAATGCTGTGATTAGCACCGATGGCTCCTTCAAACACGGCCGAAGCACAGCCGCGTTTTCACTCAATGTGCGAGGACAGCGAGCAGGGTGCTTCCAGATGGCCGGGCCAGTAGCAGGGCGAACGGAAGTGCAGAGCGCCTACAGGGCAGAGCTGGGAGGCATATGCAAAGCTGTCGAGACAGCGCGAAGGGTGCTCCTACAGTATGATCAAGAATGGCCAGAGAGCGCGGCAATCGTGGTCGCGTGTGACAATCGCATGGCAGGAATCCACGCAGTGGAGTTCGACAGAGATGTGCCAGTCAAAGTGCAACACTTCGACATACTGCGAGCGATCCGCAGAGAGCAGCGACTCATGCCAGTGAGGCTGGTGTACAAGCATGTGTACGGGCACCAGCTGGAACGAGCGCGCGGCGTGAAGGTCGACGAATTCTCCTACTGGAATGATGATGTCGACAAGCTGGCAGGAGATGCTCAAGGCAAGACGGCGCAGGATTATGACGAGGAATGGCATGACAGCGAGTGGTCCGTGTGGGTCGGCGGCAATAAAGTGTGCATGAGCACCAAGGATACGCTGAGGTCGTATGTGCAGCGACAAAAGACTGAGAGGTGGCAAGGCAGCACGGCAAAACTGAAGCGTGACGCCATGGACGACTTGGATGGCGACGCAGTTAAAGCGGCAGTGGGCAGTTTGGGAGCGAACAGAAGACGATGGGTGGTGAAACATGCGGCGCACTTTGGCCCAGTGGGACGGAATATGAAGAAATGGAAGTTCTGGAGCGACAGCTTGTGCCCTGTGTGTAAGGCTGAAGAGGAGACGACGGCCCATGTGATGCAGTGCCAGCACCCCGCGGCAGTGCAAGTGCGGCGGTCGGCGATGGCAAAATGGGAAGACGAGATGATGGAGGCCAACGGCGAACCCTATATGGTGCGAGAGATTGTGCGGCAAGTGCGAAAGTGGACGGAACGGCAGGACGTCGAACCTGAAGGCTGGTCGGAGGTCCATCGAGCAGCAACGGCCCAGCAAAGGATCGGATGGGATAAAATGGTTCTGGGGAGGTGGTCCAGGCAGTGGCGGCAAATACAAGAGGGCGCCATTCGGAGAGGCAATCATCGCGGCACAGCCAAAGGCTGGATCAGCAAGGCTATCCGAGGGTTGTGGGACGTGCGATGGGCCGCGTGGCAGGCCAGGAATCAGGCGCTGCACGAGAGTGAGGCATGGGCCAAGCAGACAGAGCGAGCTCGGAAAGCCCGTGAGGATGTGGCTAGGGAGTGGCGGCGAGGCAGCAGCGGGCTTCTAAGGCCGGATCGCGGTTTACTGACGAACACGTCCGAAGAGCAAGTTCGACGAATGACGGTTGAGGAGCAGCTCGCTTGGGTCAGACACGTGGTGGCGGCAAGGGTCGGAGCGGCAGCCAGCCGGGACCAGCAGGCGGAGGCCAGAAGTGAGAGGTCGCGTGCGGACGGCGCAGCGAGGATATCGGGAACGCATGCAATGCGAGACAGTGAGGGACGGAGGTTGAAGAGGAAGCGTGGGCGCGGGTCCAAGTCTCAGGAGGCGACACGCAAACGAGCGAGGAGGAGACGCGGGAATGCATGATGATTTTAGTGAAGAGCACGGCGGATGTGGAATCGGGTGCCCAGTGCGGTATGTTCTATGTGACCCATGGTGATGGCAAACAGTGGAAGATGAGGAAGTGAGATCCTTATAGAAGTCGTTCTTGCGCGGTCGGCCGTTTAGGCTCGCCGTATGCAGGCGACTATAAAGCCTTCGAGGCAACCTTGTGCGCAAGGGATAGTCAGTGAGTTATTATTATTATAATGGTGGTGAAGGCGGGCCTTCCCACTGGGTTGTTAGTCGTTGACGAGTACATGCCGAATAAGTCTCGGATGGTGGTGCTTCCACGATCGAACACTGGGACATTTTCAAATTGGACACCACCATACTTTACCGTGTGACTCAACCCTGCCTTGTACGTAGTTGTGTTCATGAGGAAGGACACCACACCAGAGAGATTGCAGGCACCCACACGGTACTGAAGAACTCGCGCAGGTACGATTTCGCCGTGACTCAACTTGTCGAAGTAGCGACGCAAGGTGCTTGCCTGGCTTTGCGTGATGATGTCGCGTTTGGGAAGCATGCGGGCGTTCTGTTCCTCCGACAATCCTTGTGCATGCCTACCCAGGATAGCAGTACACAGTGCATGTAGCGCAGACATGGCCAGAGCAGCTCTAACTGTGCGGGATGACGTAGTTTCTCCGAGCAAGCCCACAGTGTAGAGATTGGATGCCAACATCGTTGGAGGAAGTTCCACATTGTCGCGTACGTATGCAACCACCTGTTCCATCTGACAAGTTGGCACACCCTCTTCTGGAAGCAGGACACTCCAAAGTGCACACGATGCGACACTCCACACCTGTTTGATGTAGCTCCAGATGGTCCGATCGTGTCTGCCTGTGAGAACGAACCCTTTCTTTGGCATGAGTTGCAACAGTTTTGAATCTAGGTTAGATCCAAGCTCCGCCATCACACGAGCGATCGCATCATGCCTCCAGCTGCCCTCCTCTGTCGGGTCACACTCAAACTTGCCGCCCCTCCTGCCCCAGCCGGCGTGCGTCTGCTTTTCCTCCTCGTCAATGAACGTGCTGTCGCTATCATTGGAGGTGTCTGCGTAGCGGCCAGCAACAATCGTATTGCATTGGCGGGGAAGCCTAGCTGGCGGGGTAGGCTCGACAGGTGGTGCAACGTCAGGTGCAGCAGGCGGGGGTGGCGCGTTCACGAAAACGCTCACCACTGTTCCATCGCCAACACCTCGTCCCTCCGACCGCACCTCGACATGGGAGTCGTCAAAGACGCCTCCGTTGCTGTCTAGGATGTGGACGAACACATGCAGCTCACGAGCGTGCGCATGCGTACCGTTCGGGACGAGGCCGCCATCCGCTGCATGCATCGGCTTCACATCAATCACTCGTGTGATGGTGCTCGGCTTCCTCAACGTAGCGGACGGCTTGCCAGACAACAACTGATTGGCGGTTGGCAACAGGAACCCCTTCGAATCGACAGGAGGAGCAGGCACAGGGTGAGCAGATGCAGGGCGAGCAGAACGCGGCTTCTTACTGGGGGAGGGGTTGGCATCCTTGGAGAGGGCCTTGGCAGCAGCAGAGGGAAACATGGTGGGATTGTTGGTGGAGAGTAGTGTGGTTTGCCAGGTGGATGTGATGGTGTGCACTGGTCTGAGACGAAGTGAGCAAGGAGAGCATCCGATGAAAGGCAAACCAGCTTGCAACAGCAACAACAACAACAACTGCTACTACTACTGCTACTACTACTCTGACGACAACGGGCATTGAGCGAAAGGGCGAGTGTGCATGGCATTGGCGAGGAAAGTTGTGACATGGAGCGAACGTGTGGTGAGATTTTGCGAAATGATGGAGATGATGTGTTTTGTGTGATGGGTTTTGTGTCATGTGCTTTGTGACGACCAGAATGTGGAATCCTGTGGCACATGCTAACGTGTAATTAACGCGTACCAAACCACCGACACCTTCGGGAGCTAGTCCGTGACTGACCACCTGACGATAAATACTTGAGAACATCATAGAACCTTCGACAACTACCAACGAGTTTTATGTGGTTGGATCCACGTGACTAGAATGAACACATTGATCGGTGCATAAAACGTAAAATAAGCTTTACTAAAACCTGAAAAGGTGACATGTACATAAAGATACTACAAGGATTGCGAATATGTGCTTAGTTTGAAAATCCCAGAAATCCGATTAGACTCTTCATTTCAAACGATTGGTCGACTCACTGATCGGGCTCTTATATAAAATCCGAATTCCACAAATAAAAAGCGAACACAAAAATCACAATCACAGAGTACCAAATTGCTTCACTGACACCTGTAGAAACCATACTGACTTTTGCGTAGAAGGATACGAAAAAGATCGACCATGGCGCCAACAGCAATCGTAACGCAGAACGACCACCCTCCAAGCAACGGCTCCAGCAACGCAGCAGCCACCACCGATGGGCGTGATCAGCTTCCGGGACCACCGCCGGAGCCGGATCCTGCTGAAGACGAGATGGCACTGTTCGAGAAACAAAACAAGGTTCCCACCAAGTGGAAAGAGCCAAACAGCGCGCGGTGGAAAAAGATCCGCAAAGACGTGGCGGAGAAATCAGACGGGTTCAAGGCATCGGAGGTGTACAGCGAAGGCGACCACTCAATGCACAACCAGGTCAAGAGCATGCTGGCACAGAAGGCACGATGGGAAGGACGAGACACAGCGACGATCTCCAACGAACTCCCCCGCATCAAGGACCTCGCGGCGTTCTTCCAAACAGTGATGGACGGAAGAACCACCAACTTCGGGTCCGAGAAAGTGAGTACTGACGATCCAGCCAGAGTCAAGATCAAACAGCTAATCGCGGATCTGGCACAAACCGAGCCAAAGTCGTGCTTCAAAGGAGAACTGCAGGACGGAGACAAGACTCTGACAAGGAATCAGATGACAATTGCGTGGTCTGCAGCTGTGAGTTACCTGGGCAGCCAATACCCGGAAGAGCTCATGCCGCCAGAGGTCGACTCGGATGACGACATGGAGACAACAGAAGAGTACGACCTGACAACCTTCGCCAACAAAAGGAAGGGAGTCCTGAAACAGACGTCGATGACAGCCCACACTGCGAGCCACACCAACAGCACTGGCAGTCCACTGAAAAAGAAGTCGAACACGGTCACCATCAGCCCAGCAGTACCCATGCCCGACACCGATACCATCGCAGAAGAACAAAGGAAAGGATGGTCGGTCAGTGGCGCAGAAAAGCTGACCAACATCTCAGGCCCGCGACGCAGGTACAGAGAGCGATTCAACATGAGATTCCTGATCCCAAAAGGGTCCATGACGCCCAGGCACGATTTCAAGAAGCGATTCAAGCTGTGGTACGACAGAGCCAGAGCAATGGACAAGACCCTCGTCATCCACCCGTGGTACAAGCGACACAAAAAGCAAGGTTGCATTGTCACGGCCAATGATATTCCCAAAGACTGGGACGAATTCAGAATCTTCGTGGGCCGAGCAGATCCCAAGTCCACCGACGACAAAGTATACTGCAGGATCTCGATGGCATCCAACCTCGACATGCGAGTGTTCACACACCGACGCTCGGAAATGGAGGGAGCCTACGGCGAAGGCGAGTTCGCTTCCATCGCTGATCTGCGCGACGCGGAAACCACCACCGAAATCGGGTTCCTAGCCTACTCAGGTAACTTCACCAACGCAAAACAAACGGTCCGGTACATCAACCAAATGCTGCGAGAGCGGAATTTGGGAGTACAGGTCGGCGGGAAGGTGAGGCTAATGGGCAAGGTCACCGACGCTCAGCGTGCGCTACACCAGCAGCATGGCGGGCGATGGATCAACGTCCCATGGGCGGCGCTCCACCTGCATGCTGAGCTGAAACATGCCAGGCGGGCGACCAAAGCACTGGGGCGGCTGTTCAACGCGAAGAACGCCGACCGAGGCGGACTCAACTACCGCTACGTGCCGAATCCAGGGACCACCATCCTGGGAGCCAAGACAGCCACGAAGATCAGGGCAATGGTGCGAAAGCACATCAGTTATGTCCGAAGCCTACGAGGGTTCACACTGGAAGGGGACTTTACACTGGATGAAGCAGACTCCAGCACCAAGCAGACCACTCTACGCCAGTTCCTCTCAACCCAAACCACGGAGCAAGGCAATCCCTACATCCACGATGTGAATACCACACACATGGCAGACGGACAAAACGACGCCATCCACGTGGTCGCCTTCGACGAGCGATACGACAAAGCCACAGGTATCATCAACTCCATTGCAATCAGGTGCAAAGAGGAAATCAACGACTCCACGCTGGACTGGTTCTCCGAGGACGTCGTCGAGATCAGCAGCGGGATGGTGAGAACCCCCGAAGGTGACTACGTCGACAAGGACACCGAAGACACGCTGGACTACATCGTCGACGAAGACATGGGGAAGCTGGTGATCGAAGGTCTCAGCGACCTCCTACTCGAAGAAAAGCCCAAGAGAAAGAACCTCGAAGACGCGTCATTCTTCTCGTTCGGAACAGCCATTGGAAGGTCGATGACCTCAACCAACTACAGCATTCCGGAGTCCGAGGCGACCACCCAAGGCAGCCATCCGGAATCTTCCGATGAGCAACCCAACGAAGTGGAGAAATCCATTCAGGAGGTCCGAGCCAAGCACCAGGCAGAACAAGACCGCACGACTGTGCAAGAACAGTCCAAGCGGATTGCCGAACTCGATCGAATCATTGCGGAGCTACAATCCCAAAAAGAAGGGGATCAGCGTCCGCACGTCCCTGCTTCAAGCACGAGCAGGGAAGGATCCAAAGACTAGCCAAGGGCTGGGAGTAAGGGAAGCACCAACACCCGCTCCTGCAAGCCCAATGGGTGCATCGGAGGAGGATTCGGGTCGCGATGAGCGAAGCCTCCACGACCAAGAATGGGGAGACACCACCCTCAACAAGAGTACGTCCAGTATCAGGTTAGCTGCTCTGAATGTAGGGGGGCTCCCCGAGCTTGGTCGACACTGGAAGAATAAGGATTTATGGCAGTGGCTCAAGCAGGAGAAGATCGATGTGGCCATGCTCTCAGAAATTGGGATCAACTGGTCGAAAGTATCGAACTCTGACTCCTGGAAAGAGCGCACGAAGAACTACATTCAGCAAGCACGCCATTCACTAGCATACAACCGACACGAGACCCTGGGCACTGCCAGACAATGGGGCGGGACAGGATGTCTAGCCATGGGCCACCCAGCTGGGAGATTTCGATCCAGGCAGGATGACCCCAAAGGACTTGGTAGGTGGACTAGCATGACGCTGAACGGCAAGAGAGGCAACTCCATCAGAGTAGTAAGCGTCTACGTTCCGACGAGAGGGGGATCAGGCGCTGGCACAGTGTTCAACCAACAGGCATCATGGCTGGAAGCCAACGGGTACGACAAGACTCCAATACAACAGCTTCTCGTGGACCTTCAGGCAGCCATCGAAGGTTGGCGATCTGAAAACCAAACGGTGATCATAGGCGGGGACATCAACATGCCCGTGGAAAAGTCCCAAATGGCAACCATGCTGCGACAACAAGGCCTCAAGGAGGCAATTCTGTCACGACACGCTGACACACCCAAGGCCGCGACGCACATCAGGTCGGAGTCAGACAGGGTGATCGACGGAATATGGGTGTCGGAGTCGATTCACGTCGTGCGAGCAGGCTACAGCAGCTTCGGCCGCTGGGACCACCGCACCGCATGGATCGACGTGGAAGCAGAAGACCTGTTCGGGACATCAAGCCAGCCGGCCAAGAAATTTGAAGGTCGTCGGCTACGGATGAACCTCCCACAGACAGTGGCCAAATACCAGTCGAACCTCCGCACGGCATACGCCAGTACAGGGCTCCCTCAAAGAGTGCATGAGCTATGGAAAACGGTCCAGCGACACAAGACTATCGGTTTGCAGGGCCAACGAGAAATGGAAGCCATCGACGACATCCGAGCGAACGCTATGCGAGCCGCAGAAAAGGGATCGAGGAAAGTGTTCATGGGGCGGGTCCCGTACTCGCCGCACATCAAGCAAACTGCCTTGCGAAAGAAATTCTGGGACTTGGCGTGGAAACGAAGAAGCGGGAAAAAGGTGAGCGCCCGGTACTATGATAGAACCAAACGACAAGCCGAGGTGAGCCAACCAACATCACACATGACAAACGACGACATCGACACGGCCAGGAAGGCAGCCCACAAGGAATGGCTCGAGGTGAAGAAGAGTGCGCTGCAACACCGACGAAGCTTCCTCGAAGAAAGAGCAGACGAACAGGCCCTCGCCGGCAACCAAAAGGCGGCGGCGGCTCTGGTGGCGATCATGAAGCGCGAAGAGACAGTCGAGACGTTCAAGGCGATCCGACAAGCTATCGGCAATGCAGACGCAGGCAAAGTCACCATGGTCATCGAGACGTCAGATGACGGGGAAGAAACCATCGCAGACGGGGAGGACGCAGTCATACAGGCGTGCATGAAGGCCAACGAAGGCAAGTACAGGCAGGCGTACGCGTCCCCACTGCAACGCACGCATCTGGAAGCCGCGGCAATGCAGTCCGGCGCCACAGGCGTCCTGCGGTCGTCTGACGACCTCGACGAGCACTCACTTATGCTTCTCGAGCAGCTACAGCAATCTGGAGCAGCGCCTCCATGGCAGCCAGAGCAGCTGACACTGACGGTGGAGGATCACCAACAGCAGTGGTCAAAGGCAAGGGAACGAACTGCCTCCGGCCCGTCCGGACTACACTTTGGTCTATGGAAGGCCAACGCCAAAGACGAGCTGCTGGCCAGCGTCGATGCGGCTATGCGCGAGATTTCGCTTCTCACGGGGTACAACCTCAAGCGGTGGCTGCGGTGCACCGACGTAACATTGCTCAAAGAGGCCGGGAACTACCGCGTGCATCGCTTCCGTACCATAAGCCTGGTGGAAGGCGACTTCAATGCCAACCTCAAGTGGATCGGACGAGAAATGATGCGTCATGCGGAACGGCAATCTCTGCTACCGGAGGAACAATACGGCAGCAGGAAACAGAAGAGCGCCGCGGAGGTCAGCCTCAACAACCGCCTCACCGACGACATTATCCGACTCACAGCATCCACCACCATGATCTGCTCCAACGACGCAAAGAGCTGCTATGACCGAATGGCCCATGTTCCTCTTCTGCTCAGCATGACAGCTTTGGGGGTTCCAACCCACCTCTCCGTGGGAGTGATACAGTCAGTGGAGTCCATGCAGCACCACGTTCTCACAGGTTACGGAGTGTCCTCCACAACATACCCGACCGGTGGCAGCAAACTACAAGGGCTCTTGCAAGGGCTGGGCATATCACCTGCAGGGTGGGTGGCCATGAGTTCTCCGCTGATGCAGGCAATGTCGGCGAAAGGCTTTGGTTTCAATACAATCAGTCCAGTGTCCCGCGAGAGGGTCAAGCTGGTTTGCTTCTCATTTGTTGACGATACGGACCTCATACACACCCTCCGAACGAACCCTGGCGACAAGATAGGGTGCATGAAAGAGATACAAGCCGTGGTCGACGCCTGGGAAGGCATGCTGCGAGCTACCGGAGGCGCGTTGGAGCCGTCCAAAAGCTATTGGTATCTGCTCTCCTTCAAGTGGTCCGAGAAGACATGGGAGTACGTGCCAACGGAGCAGTTTCCGGGATCCATCAGCATACGAAAGCCGGATCAGGAAACGCGAGCGACTCTCTCCAGGCTTGAAGTCCACCAGGCAAGAAAAGCGCTGGGGGTCATGGTACGACACGATGGAGTCCAGGCAAGCAACATTGACTACTACATTCAGAAGTCGCAAGAGTGGGCCGATAAGATCGGGCGCAGCAGACTGCAGAGGCATCAGGCGTGGGTGGCACTTCAAGCAACCATTTGGAAAACCATCGAGTACCCGTTAGCCAGCTCCACCTTCTCAAAGCTCGAAGCGGAGCTCATCATGCGGCCAGCACTAAGGGCAGCATTGCCGGCGGCAGGAGTGCAGCGCAATGTATCCAGGGATCTGGTTTACGGGCCAGCAGCGACAATGGGCATGGGAGTACCGCATCTTTACTACTCTCAAACCACGCGACACGTCGACATGATTATACGGCACTGGGGCCAGCCCACTCTCACAGGGAAGCTGCTCCGCAACACAGTGGAACAAGTAGCGCTTCAGGTCGGTCTTCCCGAGTTCTACAACGAGGACTGGGACAAGTGGAAGCATATCACAACCAACACATGGATCCAAAGTGTGTGGCAGGAACTCCAGCACCTGGGCTTGACCTTGGCAATGGAAAACCCGGTGATCTCTCCCCCCCGGGAAGGCGACGAGCCTATCATGCGGCGCCTGAGCGAAATGGGGTTCGACGCGAGGAGTATGCAGGCCATCAATCAATGCCGAATCGCCAAGAAAGTCTTCTGGATATCCGACATAGCACGCGTGGGGGGGCCGGGAATTGCATCCCAGCGCAGAGGAGCCCGGTCCAATACCCATGCGATCTTCCAATATCGCATGGCCACCAGTCGGTCCGCCAGGCGCGGCGAAGTGGAGGATGTGGAAGAACGCAGTGTGGAAATGTTTTCCAGCGTCTCGCCCTGGGTTGCGCTACATACAGCCGGCGTTGGGTCGGTGGAAGTGCTTCTCGTCCTCAGTCCCGACTCTCCGAAAAGACGATCAGGCAGACAGGGTAGTGCACACCCACAGCAACATGGAGTACCGGCGGGCGCCGAGGCGCAGACGAGTCCAGGAATACGAACCGTCAGGGGTGGCGACCACGGTCGGCAATCAGCTGGCGGACGGCTATATGCGCCGGGACAAACTGGTTCTCACGGCATCGGCCGATGGGGTGGCTTCGATGCGGCTTACACCGCCCGCGAATCTCCGAGACGCCGTGCAACAGATGGAAGCCGGTGAGAAGTGGGCAGTGCAGCACTGGGACGTCGTTGGCGAAGAAGATGTCTTCGCGACAGCTATCCGGGAGGGAACTGCGATAGCTTGCAGCGACGGATCAGTAGCGTTCGGCAACGGGGCGTCTGGAGCAGTGATATCGGCATCTGACGGTCGACGATCAGCGAAGCTGTGGATCGCGGGACAGACTCCGGCCACCGACGGCGTGATGCAGTCCCATCGAGCTGAGCTCGCGGGGCTGTACAGCGTGCTGGTGATGCTCGATGCCATATGCCGGGTGCATGCAATACAAGCAGGCAGCGTCACGGTGGCGTGCGACAACACTGGCGCCTTGAATGCTATCGACCTCGACTGGTACTTGAACCCGGGGACTACGGACTCTGATCTCCAACGCGCAGTAAGAGCCCGATGCCAGGAGTTGAGCATCAAAATACGAGGGAGGCACGTCAAAGGCCACCAGGATGACGGAACTCCGTGGGATCGGTTGGATCGGTGGGCCAGGCTCAATGTGGAGGCTGACCATCTCGCCGGAGCGTGCCAGCGGCAAACCCAGCGGCAGCAGCCATATTCAGGCATTATCAAAGGGGAGAGAGTCGCACTGTTCCTCACGCACAAGGTCACGGCGGTGTCGTATGACTCAATAGCCGGCCAGCACATGCGGGAGGCAACAATGCGGGTTTTGACCAAACGAAAGGTGATTTCCAACACGGGGAGCGTCGACTGGGAGGCCTCTGGCCGAGCCATGAAGGCGTTGGACCGTAACAAACGAACGCTGACGTTCAAGTTGGTTACTGGCGAGGCAGCCGTCGGGCGAAGAATGCTGCAGTGGCAACATCGCAGCTCCTCCCAATGCCCAAGCTGTACGAGCGAGGAGACGACGGCACACTTCTGGACATGCCAATCGCCGTCTCGAGCGACAATCGCCGACGGGCAGATGGTGAAGCTCCGTCAGTGGCTGTTGGCATACCCAACACACCCCACAATGGTACAGGTGATGATGCAGCTGCTGCTTAGCCAGGCGCGAGGTACCCACTGCCTGATCCCGTTCAACGCGGGTGCCGAGCTAGCAGAGGCAGTGCGACAGCAGTCGTCCGCGGGCCCCCAGTCCTTGCGGCGAGGGATTCTGGTCACGCACTGGCGTCAGGCACAGTCAGCCTTTTTGCAGGCGAGCGGCTCCAAAAAGTCCCCCCTCAAGTGGGCGGCACAGGTGATTCGACGCATCTGGCTCATCGCTTGGCTACAGTGGGCTTCCAGGAACGACGACATGTTCAACAACGAAGATTCGGCGGAAGGTGCTATGGAGGTTGCAGTACGCGCCAGGACAGCCTCCCTTGAGGAGCAGCTCAGGCGTGCACCGGGCCAGCATGAACGCCAACTGTCTACCCGCCCTTCCGACGACCTCCCGGTTGAAGCGCACCTGGTGTGGATAGAGCAAACTGCAGCTCGACTACGCACGGCGGTGGCCTCCGGGGCACTGCTCAAGTGGATCAAACTCCGGGCCAGCAGCAGCCGCAGGAAGTCGGCCGGTCGCCAACCCACTCCCACTACACAGAATACATGAGAAACTCAACCCAACACTTCAGATTCCGTGCCCTCTGCCCGCGTAGCGGGCAGTTGAAAAGGGGCGGAGAAAAGCGCCGTCGGCGCAGTCGATTAAGAGACTAATCATTGAGTTATTTATTTATTTGTTTGTTCCCTTATAATGGTATGATGCCAAATGAGCTACTAGGACAACTGCAGCTAAAGCATGTACTCTACGAGCTGAGCACGTGCATGGTGTGGCGGGCTCGTTCGTCATTGCACTCTCTAGCTTCCGTGCCTGGGCGAGATCCCGAAGGTCCGCGACGTGGAGTGTGATCTCCCGCCCATGCCGGCCCCGCCGCCACCGTCCATCATGTTGCGGTACTGCCAATTCTCACGCGTCAGCTCCGTCTCATCCGACTCGTCGTGCCCAACGCGTCGATAGAACTGATCGCGAGACGACAAGACCGGCGACCAGTCGTTGCCGCTGCTTCCGAAGGAGGAGTCGGTGGATCGGATGCTTGCTGATCGGATGGACTCCTGGACGAAGTACTGCGTCATCTCCAATTTCTCGGCGGAGGCGACGGTGGCGCATGGTGTGAAAGCCCAGACCTCCAGGTTGAGCACTTCGAATTGCTCACCGATATCTGTCTTCTTCGTCGTCTTGCTGTTGTTGTTGTCGGCCTTCGATCGCACGAGACTCGGGCTTTTGAATGCCAAGCAATAGCTCGTCGTTCCGCAGAGGAGATCCTCTTCCAATGCGATTGCGAAACCGGAGTACAGATCATCGTCGTCTTGATCGTCGTACGAGTAGCCATATCCGCTGTTGCCGATCTGCGATCTCGTGCTTTGTGCACCACCGTTGCTGCCGATCCCGATCATTCGAGAGTTGCAAAACTGGACCTGATCATCCAAGTATTGGACGTTGCCGAAGGAATCCTCTCTCTCCGACAAGAAGAAGAAGACGTCCAGCTCGCTCTCCATCTGCGCCTTGTCCAGCAACGAGTGGCACTTTGTGTCGCGGCCATGCCTCATCTTCCACACGAAGGACGGGTGGCCTGTATTCATCGTTTGGCACACAGCGTAGTATTGGTTGGTAAAGAGTCGGCAGGCAGTTAGGTTGGTGGTGGTATACCATGGAGTTGAAGAGGTAGTGGCGGAGAGAACAAGGAGTACACATAGAAAGAAGGATAGATAGATAGACACAGAGAAGTAAAGCAAAGCAAATACAGTATTGTGCGAGAGAGAGAGATGATGATGATGAGCATGAGAAAGAAGAAGAAGAAGGAAGTGTGTCCTGTGTGTGAGATGGGATTCAATTGGTGGTATGGTCATATCCATATCCACATCCACATCCATATCCACATCCACATCGCACCATGTTCCCGCAGGGGCAGGAACACATGACGTGATGGCATGGAATGACATGCTCCAGCATTGTCAACTGTGATTATTTGCTGGAAAGATGGGCAAGACAGATACAGTACCATAGTCAGAAAAAAAACTCACCTCCGTACATGCGGATGTCCTTCTTCCAGGCCGTGGATGTGAAGCAACCGAAGACGTCGCCTTTCGTCGTCTCGATGGCAAGGATCGTGTTGGGCGATGCCCGGGTGTAATGCAACAGCGTATCCATGGAGGCGCCGTCTCTGATGAGACTGTACTTGAGCCAGAAGTTCTGCTGACCGACAGAGAACTTCTCCGGCACAAAGTTGAGCAGGGAATCCATGAGCGGCGGGGACAAGACGTGTGGATGCGCGGCAACGTCATCAGCCGACGTCCCAAGGATGTTGAAGGCATGATGCTCCAGCCCAGCCACGTCGTCGTCATGATCGAATTCAGATGAAATATTGCTGGGTGTGTAGTCGTAGCCGTGATCTTTGGCGTATTCATCCTTGAGCACCATCCATGCATCAAAATTCTTGCGAATCTTTCGGCGGTTTTGGCTGGAATCGTTGTCGTTCTCGCTGTCCTGCTCGCGAATGGTGGCTGTGTGCGGGCCGCTATGCGCTGCGAGGTTATCAATAGCATCATGGGCATTGCCAACACCTTTGCCATGAGCATTGTCATCGCGCTCGTCTTCACCGTCGGCATCACCGTCGTCGAATTCGTCGTCGTCCATCGACCACGAGGAAGCGGAGGATGTAGAAGATTCGTCGCAGCCGCCGTCTCCTTCGTTCACAATTTGGTTGATTTTGCCGTCTTGTTCATGACTGATGATGCGCTGATCGGCATCGCCGTCATCATCACCATCAATGCCGTTGGTGTCATTGGTAGTGCTATCGGCTTTGTTCCCGTCGTCATCATGATGAGGCACATCGCCGCCGCCGTTGCTGTCACGGGTCGTGGAATGACGATGCTGGGGGCGAAGAAGCTCGCTGAGGAATGCGTCTTTGGCAATCTCATCTTCGCTGCCTGGGACGAGGCACCAGCTGATGCGCCGCACGGTCTTGCGCTTGTTTCTTCTCTTGTTGTGTGCCTTGTTGGTGGGCGCCGAGCTATCCGTGAGGTTAGACCGAATCGGCACGTACCGTTTGGGTTTCCTCTCCTTGCGCACTTCCTGATCCGATGGGATGCTGTCCACGTCGCTGGCACACTCGTCGTTGTCGCCGTTCGGATTGCTGTTATCAACGTCATCGTTGATGGCACCGACGATCTTTGCGTCATGACCAGCGAAAGTGTTGGATCCGTTGTGCTGCGGATCGTCTCGCACGTCGACATGAACATCGGAGTTCGGTTCTACACTGTGCCCTGCGCGACTGTTCTGACACACGCCGCTGTTGCTGCTGTTGCTGTTGCTGTTGATGCTGGCATGGTCCGTGATGGGTTTTGAGGATGCCCTTTTCAAATGCATGCCAGATTCCCACTAAGCCGCGATACTCCTGCGGAGGCTTGACTGTCGATGGCCGTTTGGCTTGATTGTTGTGCTGTGGAAATGAGTCAGCAGCTCCACTGTCGCGTTGCGCGATTGCTGATCCATCCGGTCGTGCGCACTTGTTGGTCTCCAGCTCATCTCCTTTGTCGCTGGCGACCAGGTCCACCGTGGAGGGTGCTCTGGAAGAAGCCTTGCTGGTTGCAGCAGAGTCCTTGTGCTGCAGCAAGGGATTGGGGAACCTCTCGCTCCATGGGACCGTGAGGAGCATGGTTTGGTCCAGTACTTTGGATTGCGAACGAGACTGATCATCATCGGTGGCGTAGCCTGAGTCCCCGGAAGCGATGCTGTTTCCATGGCTCACGATACTGGGGAGTCGCTTGCTATGCCTCAAAGAGCTGTTGTTTGTGTTTGTGCATGTGCTTTGGTTTGCTTGGACGTCGTCGAGACCACCGGAGGCGGAACCAACTGACGTTCCGTTCTGAGATGAGGCAGACGGTGGGGCCCTTGTGCCGCCAAAGAGAATGGCGTTGAGGAAAGAAGTCTCATGTTCAGATAGGGAGACCTTTCTGGGAGGCAGTACCATATTCCTGCTTGGTAATGCAGGCGACGTCTCTCCTGTCGACGGCATTTCTTCTGCTTGTTGTTGTTGATGTTGTTGCTGTTGTTGATGATGGTGGAGGTCAATGTCTGACATGGCCGTTGTTGCTGATGTAGCTGCCGTTGATGTTGCTCTGGCTGGTACCATCGTGAGAGGATTAGTCGCTGCGGCGGCACTCATCGCACTAGAGTATGAGTGCAAGTGGCAGAGTGAGGGATTCTATGTATTGGTACACCTGATGGCAATGCAAGTACCAGTGTGTGGCCGTCTCTCTTGTTGTATCCCTCCTTGCGTGTGGCAGTTGAGGATGGTACGAGAATGTCGCGATGCGTCTGCGCGTTTTGTTTATCTGCAGTTGAGTAGGTAGGTATGCTGTTTTCGTTTTCGTGTTTTGTGGGCCTTGTTGGAAGTGTTGGGGAGATGTTGTTGTTGTTGCTGTTGTTGTTGTTGTTGATGATGGCAAGTTGCCGCTCGATGAGGACGCTTTGCAAGAACAGAAGCAGAGAGGCAGAGGCAGGATGGTGGTCTCTTATCTCGCCCGCATCCACGCCTCCTTGTTGGTGCATCTCCCTCCCTCACTCACTCTCACTCTCTCGCTCTTCCTTGACATCACAAACTCAAAGAGAAGAGAGAAGTGTCGCCATGTCCCACGCAAACAGATGAAGATCATCACCGTGTGAAGTGACGCGACTGAGATTCTGCATTCTGGTCTGGAATGAACGCGAACACCTTCTGCAGTGTTCGCGTTCCAGATTGTCAAAGAACACAACGAATCAATCCGTGTTGATCGTATCAAACGTATCCAGTCACGACATAGTTTGAGTCGTGTCAATGTCGTTGCAGTTATTCGAAGCGAGTATAGCAATGGTACATATACAGACCTTCCGAAATAATCAGAACGCATCAATCAACCCAAAAATCAACGCGTCACACCAACAAGTTGTCAAGGCTGTCAAGAGAGAGTGCGTGCGAGAGAGAAGGAACAAAGAAAGATCGCCCATCAAACACCTCACCATTTTGGCTTCCGCACATCATCACATCCCAGACGAGTGTGAGTGATGCAGAGAGAAATCCAAAGGGGGAGATCGACAGGACACATTATACCAATACGAACAAGCAAGCAACCAGAAGAGAGTACGAGTACTGCACCAGACTGCTAATATAATTCAAGTTTTCGACTCTGCACCTTTCACAAAGTATCGCATCTGCAACAGCCGAAGGCATCCAACTCCATCAGACGGCATCATACAATAGCAAGTCGCCAACCACCATGAATCGTCTCCATCAAATGAAGCGCATTGCGCGCCCGACGATGTCCAGCCTGGCCCGCAGCAAGGGCGTCGCGGGCCATGCCGGATCGAAGTTGCAACTTCGGGGAATGTGCTCGTTCATGTCGCCAGATGGTACCAGCACTTCACCGGTCATGCCGCCAGCCGTGCCGCCATCGATGCTGTCTTCGTGGTCATCGCAGCAAGCGCGTTTCCACAATCGACTGGATGGAAACGGAGCAGTTCGTTCTGCTCGACCATTCTCCACAGCGGCCACAGCATCAGACGACCACCATGATGAAAATGGGAGTAACAAGAGTGACGATGACTCTCCGTTGAATGCACCGCGCGAACAGATGGCATTCGATGTGCTCATCGTCGGCGGTGGCCCTGCTGGATTGGCCGCCGCCATCCGTCTCAAGCAGCTCTGCCAGAAGGATGGTCAGGATCTTTCCGTCTGCGTCATTGAGAAAGGATCCGAGATTGGCGCTCACATCCTGTCGGGCAACGTCTTCGATCCCAAGGCTCTGCTGGAGCTCTTCCCGGATGAGTTCCAAGACGGCAACGACCATTGGTCCGATGTCATGCTTGCGGAACTGCCATCCTCCCACCAGGCCATGCCCACCCGCGTCACAGACGACCAGTTCCGAATTCTCGCTTCATCCACCTCCGGTTTCACCGTCCCCAATGTGCTGCTGCCGTCTCAGCTGCACAACACGAATGGCAACTACATCATCAGCCTCAGCCAGATGTGCCGCTGGCTTGGGCAGAGGGCGGAAGCGTTGGGAGTGGAGGTGTACGCAGGATTCGCTGCATCGGAGGTCCTCTACTACGACGGCGGCGACGATCAGCATGGCGATGGCAGTGCCACATCGTCGTCACCAATGGGCGTCCGTGGTATTGCTACGCGGGATGTTGGAATCGGCAAGGATGGTGAGCCAAAGTCCACGTTCGAACGCGGCGTGGAACTGGTCGCTCGGCAGACCATCTTTGCCGAAGGCGCGCGCGGATCTTGTTCGGAATCCATCATGAAAGAACTCAACCTCCGAGAAGGGGCGGGTTCGTCCTCATCGAACCATCCTCAGACCTACGGGCTGGGCATCAAGGAGGTTTGGGAGGTCAATCCGGAGTCCAAGCATTTCCAACCGGGATTGGTGCAGCATACAGTCGGATTCCCATTGCAATCGTCGATCTTCGACAAGATTTTCGGTGGTTCCTTCATCTACCATCAAAAGCCAAATCTCGTTCTCGTGGGAACGGTCGTTGGGCTGGACTACGAGAATCCATACATCAACCCCTACAAGGAATTCCAGCTCCTCAAAACCCACGATTCCATCCGCCCGCTCCTGGAGGAAGAGGAATCCACGTGCATCAGCTACGGAGCTCGTGTCCTCAATGAGGGAGGGTACCATTCCGTCCCCCAGCAGCTCTCCTTTCCTGGAGGCGCGCTCATCGGTTGCAGCGCGGGGTTCTTGAACGCCGTCAAGATCAAGGGCACCCACACGGCAATGAAATCAGGCATGGTCGCGGCAGAAACGATCTTCAAGTCCCTCTTGGAGGAAACCAGCCCAAGACGGCAGCCCCGATGAAGCGGCCGCAGCACAACCAGTTGCCGTCGCGGAGACGGGCGAGTTGGATCCCGACTACGTTCCCCACCGCGTCAAGGATTATGATGCGAACATGAAACAGTCTTGGGTGTACGAGGAATTGTACCAAGTCAGGAACGTCCACCAGGCCTTCTCGAAGTGGGGCATTGGCATTGGAATGGTGTACACAGGCATCGCCACGCACATCACGAAGGGGCGAGAGCCGTGGACTCTGTCAGCCTCGACCAGTTCAGATGCCGACAATACGAAGCCGTCGCTTTCGTTCGACGAAGGCAGCATCAGCGGCAGGTACGCGCCTGCCGATAACAAGGTGACCTTTGACCTGCTGACCAACCTGCAACGCAGCAACACGTACCATGAGGAGGACCAGCCTGCCCATTTGCGGATCAAGCCTGGCATGCTGAGCTGCCCTCGGGACGTCTCCTTGCAGACCTACGCCGGCCCCGAGCAGCGCTTTTGTCCTGCCAGCGTGTACGAATACGTCAACGACACGAGTGGCGGTGCTGACCCGTCATCAAGTGATGCTGCGAAACAAAAGCTGGTTATCAATGCGCAGAATTGCATCCATTGCAAATGCTGCAGCATCAAGATGCCGAAGGAGTACATCGATTGGACCGTCCCTGAGGGCGGTGGCGGTCCACAGTACCAGATCATGTAGAGGAAAAGCAGGAGCAACGGATGGTTCAAGTTGTGCCAGAAGAAGTCGGATTGGTCGGCGGAGCGAGGCAGCTTGTCACTCTGCAGGTGGTACTGCAGAGAGTAACACGCATTGTGCAAACAAATTAATAGATACAGACACATGTACATGTACAAACACAGATATAGATATAGATGTGCACAAGTTTACATCCTGGAGGTGGAGGATGGCGTTCCGAAATCACTTGTCGTCCTGAATGTGGCCACAATCGGGCGCAGCGAAACGAAGAGAAAATGACATGGATATGGGGGAGAGTGGTGTGTGTGTGTGTGGTAGCGATGATCATCGCTTCGTGGGTGCTATTTCTTCCTAGTACGGAGCCTATTGGTTTCCATGGTAGGCTTGAACGCCTTGCATTCGGCCAACCGCAACTGAACCTCCCGCGTTGCTTCGGATTGTTTCCATTTTCACCCAAGGACCCTCCCCAAGTCATCCTAGCCATCCGATACACTGGTGGAGTGCGTACATGGTTATGGCATGGACCTTCAGAAGTGTATCGCGGCTGCATGGCAGAGTCCATCATTTGTATCAGGAGTATCAGTAGTATCAGGAGCATCATACCATCTCGACCTCTTTGCTGGGAGCACCATCCACATGGGCCATCAATGGAAGAGTGGAGGCTTGATATGCATCCGTATTGTCAATGCTGCCACTCTCCTCGCCATTGGAATCCACCCCGCCGTAAGATGGTTGTTGTTGCTGCTGTTCCTGCTGCAACACTTCGTTGATGGCACGCACCATCGCATCTGGATCCTTGGGAGAACACGTGACTTCGAGCAGCATCTTGCCATCCTTCGTATTCTTGCGTTTGAGAATGACGCGGGTGCTTGAAGTCGGTAGCAACATCCCATCGAAATCGTTTGTAGGTCTCTAGAAATGACGAATTCTTCTGCGCCGATTGTAGGTGATCGAACCGACAGATGCGAAATGGGGTGTCCACTTCCAGGACCGCATCCGAGAAGACACGATATCGGATGGGGTACAGGATAGCAATAAGAATCGAAAAGATGGTGCCAACCCATCCAAAGAAGTACCTGGTCGAAGCCAAGGACGTCATATGGCCGTTGATGAAGTCCAGCGTGTCTTGGTCATGATAGTAGGCGGACTTTTGTTTCTTCCAATGATTAATCATGTACAAATAGAAGAAGTCGTTGCAGATGATCAATATCGGAAAGAAGATGAGGATCGGGTTTGTGTGCGACTTTGACGCAAAGATCAAGCGTCGGTTGCCTGTCGTCATGTTTGTTGTTGCAGTTGCAGTTGCTGTCGTTGCTGTCGTTGCAGTAGTTGCAGTAGTTGCAGTTGTTGCTGTGGCCTTTGCTATTGCGTTCGTTGTGGATGTGACTCTGGCCGTCATGGCATCAACCGTTGGCTCTGCGTCCTGTTGTCGTTGTCGTTGTCGTTGTCGTTGCTGTTGTCGTTTTCGTTGTGGTGCTTAGCTGCGTTGCCGACCACCGCTGAGGCGCAGAGGATGATGAATGAGCAATGAGGAGGTCGTACGAATACTGTCGGGCAGAGAGTAGATCGTACGACTACTCACATGCGCACACCTGTCTCTCTGCTTGTAGTGTCCTCTCTGTTTTTGTGTGGAAGAGCTGTCGAAGGAGGTTGGCGCTTCGGATCTTCCAGTGTGACTTTGTCCGTTTTGGAACCACAACATTTGGGTGTTGTGCCACGACTCGTCCAAAGATACTGTTCACGTCTCAGAGAGCGTCACCTCGTTTGTTTCCTCGCATTGCAACGAGGAGGTAGGTGGAGAGAGGCAGAAGAGTGTCAATGTGATAATAGCTGCTGTCTACAGCCTGGAGGGAGGGAGGTAGCATAATCGACATGACCGATTTCGCTGTTTGCTGCATCGCATTAGTTGTGCATAATGCCTTTTGTAGTATGTTTGCATGTCGCGGTGGAGTAGTGCGCTGGACTACTCCATGACATCTTCGAAATAGCAATAGTAATAGAGGAAACATCTAAAGTTGGCCGTACTACTCCTCGTACGAATAGTATATTATGGCTGTGTGCAATACTGGCTCGGTTGCTCTGGCTGACCGGGCCGCGGATCTGCGCAGCAACGCTGTGGAGTATTATACGACGGCAGCATCGTGCTTCTCGCCAACCTGCTGGATCGAGGACACGGAATCCGAAGAGGCGGTGTTTGCACTCGGTGATGATGATGATGACGACGAACCGACCACCTCGCTCTCCATCAACCCCAAGTACGGCCTCCAGGACGAATGGACCCTGCGCGGCAACATCTTCCCGGCAACCGCAGCTAGCTCGAACTGCGACGGCGTCTTGGGCGGGCGCTGCAGCTTCATGCCGACGCTGGGGAGGTTGGAGACGGGCATGGAACCCTTGCGACAGTTGCACTGCCGGCAGCAGGTGACCGCATTCTCCCATTCCAGCTTGCCGCCCATGCATCGTGGATGGACGTGATCGAGGGTGAGATCGCGCGTCGCGAAGATATCGTCGCAGTACTGACAGCGGTACCTGTCGCGCAGATAGACGTTGCGCTTCGTGAAGGCCGGTTTGGTGTGGTGCAGGGGCACGTACTCCGTGAGGGCGATGACGGAGGGGACGGCGATCTCGAGGTTGGCGGCACGGACGGCGATATCGGGGTAGACATCCACGACGGTGACCTTGCCGCTGAAGATCGCCTTGACGGCCTCCTGCCAGCTCCACAGCGACAGCGGGAGGTTAGGATAGCGGTTGGTAGTCGGCATTGAGAACGAGCGCTGGGTGGTGCGTGAGCTTCTTGAGGAATTCCGCCTGCGGGCTGGCCGGCTTGGACCGCTTGGCCACCGCTGTTTCATCTTCGCGCAAGATGCCTCCGGGGGCCGTGCAGGTACAAGTGAGACACGTGGTCCGCCAGATCCTGCTCGGTGAGGAACTTTCGCGGCTTGCCTGACACAGCGGAGGTTTTCTTTCGCTGCTTCCTTTTGCTCTTCTTGTTGCCGCTCTTCTTACGTTGCTTCTTAATTTCAGCATTGGTGGTTGCGGAGGCGGAGGCGCTTGGCGTGGCTTGGAGTTTTTGTTGCAACAGCGCTGCGGTTGTAAATGCATGCCGTGTGTGTCGATGATGGGAGTTTTCCGACGTGAGATAATGGTGGACCAAGCAAACGAATCCGTCGCCAGGTCAATCGAGCATTGGTAAGGTAAGGTGAAGTATGGTATGGTGGGGGGAGAACAGATTGGCATGAATCGCAGTATTTTGGGATCGTCCAATGCAAGACGTGCGGTGCGAGATGGATGGTGGGACCATGCATAATTCAAGGATGTGGTGAGATGCATGTGCAGAGTAATTGCGATTGGGAGGAAGATTTGAGACGTTGAAGTTCTGAGACGAAACGTCAGACCGGTTGCGATCGTCGATCGGCGGAACCACCGTGCGATGGTGGCCATCACATTCGTCATTGCCGTGGATGATCGCCATGCATGGTGGAATCCCTTGTGGTGAAAACGCCGGAGGTTACCATACTCGTACTCGTACGATTGATTGCAATTGGTACTTGCATGCTAGACCTTTGGGAGCAACCGCCATGAATCCTTCTCGTGCATGATATATCGAAACAAAAGAGCACTCGCAGTCTTTTCAAAGCATCCGCATCTGAAGGAACGGAGAGGCCGAGTAACGGACTCACCTTCTGTTGGTCGGCAACTTCCACTTTGAACCTTGAAGTGCGGCGATATCGGAGTGAAGGCGCCGCAGACACAGGAGCTGAGACATACGGATGCCACCACAAGGAGGAACATTGAGGGGGGAGCGGAGACGGATGTGAAAGATCCCGTCCTTCTTCTCGTTCTTCCGTCACAAGCGGTGCCGTTCATCATACTCGTAGCGTCGATTTTGTTGCGTGTCTGTGATGCCATTGGTCGTTGGTCATTGGTCATTCAGAGGAGCCAGGTTTTGTGTGCACATGAGTACGAGTATGTATGGATTGAGTACCATGGGCAGGGAGAAGGTAGAGAATGCAACGGCAAGCACAGATGCATGGGTGAGTGAGTGAGTGAGTGAGCGAGTGTGTGAGTGACGGAAGGAGTGTGAGAGGATCGATGACGTCGAATCCGCTTCAGCTTTCTCCAGACTGCTCGTAGCATCCACAGCGTTGCGGATTCAACTGCAGCATCGCACTCGCACCTTGCTGCCGATCTTTGCTGTTGCGTTGAATGGGCGACGGATGCGGTGCGAACTCCGTCTTCTGTTGATTGTGTTTGCTCCTGTTGATGTTAGTGGTGATCCTGACGATTCGTCACGGATTGTGTCTTCCTCTTCTTCGTCTCCGTCTGGTCCACTGCACACACGACAGAACTTAACGCAATACCCCCAAACAGCGGCGCTGCCCAAGGCGGAGCTCGTCCACGCAATACTTGCTCTGCACTCTTCCGCCATCTGAAGTGAAGCGTTGATGACAACAAAGAACAAGAACAACGCCAACAGCAGCAACAACCCCATTTGGAGAAGAACAACGAACAACGAACAACGACGAGAAGCACAGCACGAAACGAACAGACACAAGAAATCCAACAAGCAAAATGACACCTGTCCAAAATGTCAAAAAGGAATCTTTCAGTCGACTCGTTCGATCGACTCGAACAAACAGACAGACACAGACTCTCTCCTGAGAGATAGAGGAGAACCTTTGTCCTCAACACAATCAAATCGCCTCTCTGGAAAGAGCTCAATCTTAGGAAATCACTTTAAAATGTGGCTAGAGTACATGATTTCTTCCTCTTCCATCCTTCAGAGAGATGGAATTTATCGTATACCGCAGAGATGCATGTGCCGAAGGTGTCTTGCTTCGTGAGAGGTCTACGGAAACAGAAATGTCAAGCAAGAGGTCTTCTTGGAGGAGCTCGTGACGCGTTGGGTTGATGACGTCAACCATTCGCACAGTTCTGATTCGCGACCACTGCGAATCAACCATGATGACAACGTTCGCCAATTGTCGCGTGTCAACGTCAACAAGATCTTCTGATGTCGGTGTCAACTTCCAAGTTGGTGAAGTTGCCTGTGTCGCAGTTATTGTACACACAGAGGAGAGCACTTGCTGAACACTCTCGTTTCCCTCGTTGCAATGTTCCACGTCCACACTCGCGGAGGACCCGCGCCAGAACTCGTTCCAATCTTTATGGTGGTCGTACCTGCTCTGCTCCGCATCTACTATATTTCCAGAGTAAACCTGAGGCCTGACGCAATGCTCTCAGCATAAACTCCAATCATGTTGGTTTGCATTTTGGTTCCGTCCGATCTTCGGTTGACCACACCGACTGAAACAATCGTGAACAAACGGATCAGTGACCCACGAGGTCCTTGTATGTATGATTCACAATTTGTCTATTGTTTGGTCTGTGCATCGCCTGGAACCAGTGTCATTCCCGCGAAACAAACGGAGAAGCGATAGCAGTTTGAATCGTGATCAACCACACGAATTAACGTCTTTTTACCGCCATAATGTGCAACCAAGAGAGTTGGACTTTTTGAAACGGAGACAGCATTTTGCACGAATCAAAAACGACCAAGACGAGAACAGTCGCGCCGGTGACGCCTCAAGGAAGGAAGCACGATCCATCGCTCACTTGGGCATACCGCTATTGCTCGTAACAAGACCGATGATGGCGTGTCTGCGCGAGGTTGACCGTAACGGTAACCGTCAAAGTTGGTCGTTGTGGTCGTGGCTGTGGTCAGTGGTGGCGTTGATGATTGTTGGGAACAAAAGAACACGACTTGCGACAGGATCATAAAATTGCAAAGCCAACGAACGTGTCGTTGGGCAGTTGTCATTGGAAAGCAGAAAGGAAAAGGAGGCAACTGAAGCCAAAGATCAGAAAGACATCGACCTCAGGGAGACGACTCTGCCATCTTGTGTCCATTTTGGGCTCTTCTGGGTTTGTGCATAGATCGAATACGACGAGCTGGTGAAGCCATCATTCGGTGCCCAATCCACAATTCTCAATCCACGCTCTCCTGATTGTGCATCAAGTGCTACTACAGGTGATACAGCACTCCAGGAGCAGACCGATAGAAGCACCCTGCGAAGACACCTGCAACTACAAGTACCACGACGAGCATTGGTATTCCATTCATATTAGCACGAACACATTATAATCAAAAGCAAAGGCAACGATGGACTACGACACCAAACTGACGATCATCTGGTGGACATGCGCCTTTCTGACGGTGCTCTCCGGCGCCTGGATCCTGCGCATCCTCATCGAGATCGAGCTCAACAAGTCCATGCTCTTTGACAACAAGCTGGAGCTCTCCATGGAGGATGAGTCTGCGACTGCTGCTGGCAATGCCACTGGCAGCACTGCTGCTGCTGCTGGCGGCAATGCCGATGCATCCATGTCCAAGGCCAACGGTCCGAAGGGCGCCTCCAGCGGCAAGATGGAAGCGGCAGAGTCGCTGCCTGCGGACGAGCTGGACGACCCGGAGAACAAGGTGACGCCCATCCGTCGCAGACGCGTCTCCCGATCCTTCAAGATCATGCAGATCTCCACCGTCTCCTGCCTCGTCTTCATCAACTACCTCCTGCTCGTCACCACGCAGGCACCCGTCTGGCTCAGCACCATCGGCATGGCCTGCGTCCTCTCCATGTTCCTGCGCTTCCAGATCGGCGAGGAGCTGCGTCGTCGGCGCGTGGATCGTCTGGGCCTCATCTTCACCCTCTTCCTGTGGATCGCCGGCCTCCTCAGCCTGGCAACCTACGCCACCAAGACCTACAAGCAGGGGGAGATCTACGAGGGACCAGCGCGCATCGTGGACTACGATCAGACCAGCTACATGAACAGCCACAACGACCCCATCACGCGTTCCGATGTCGTCGTCGAGTTCGGGGATTGGTGGGCCTGCCCGCTCACCGGTTCCGTCTGCCGCAGCGACGTGCAGGGAGTGCTGTGCCAAGCCGATGTCGACGGTACGGAAGAGGGGGATGAGATTGAAGAGGAAAATGAGGAAGCCAATCTAATGGAGAATGGTGGAGTTCGCAAGCGCCAGCGACGACAGCGCAAGCGACGACAACGCAGACGCCGTGTTGCATCGTCTTCTTCTTCTTCCTCGTCGACAACAACAACAACTGCTGCATCCACCACAACGACAGCAGCATCCGGCAACAACGATGCCTCGGACACTCAATCCGAAACTCTGGAACAGCAGAATGAAGATCTGCAAAAGCAAAACGAGGAACTGCAGAAGGAACTCGATGGTGCGTATCGGCCATATGTGGGAATTGCATCCATCCCTTGCGTACTGAAAGACTGATCGTATCGCCAAGTGTCGTGAGTATCAACCAACCAACCAACCACCTCACAGCAACAACCTTTCTTTCTCTCTTCTTCTTTACATCTCATTCTTTTCATTTCATTCCAAATATCGCTTGTTGGGACGTGTCACATGCAGACATGAAGCAAGAGGAACAGGAGGTGGAGCAGAATGCGGACGAAGAGGTGGACATGATGGAAGACGAAGTCGCAAATGCTTATGACGAGGAAGACGCAGTTGTCGACCAAGGTACGGAGTAGGCCTGGTTGATCGTTCCTGTTCTCGCTCTATCTTCCGTCACTAAAGGCGCGTGCCTGTATACCTGAACGCCTCCATCTCACCTCCCACTGCTGTTATGCTCTTGTCAATCACATTCGCCGATGTGCCGTTCCGCCGATGATAGTCTACAACGGGGAAATGGATGAGAACGAGGCCATTGATCAGGAGATGGAAAACTCCATTGACGAAAGTGAAGCAATCATCGAAGAGGAAGAGGACGAAGGTAAGTCTCTATGTTTCCTGCAATTCGTACAAGCACTTGTGCGCTCACAACTCAAGACTGGTGCTCGCATCACCTGCCTCAACTCACACTATTTTCCTAAACTCCAATTTGCTTCACTTCCTGTCAAATAGACCTTCAATATGTCAAGGAATACGACGACTCAATCAACGCCACTGCGGCGCAAGAACAAGAAGACGTCGCAGCAACTGAGGAAGGTAAGTTCTTCTCGTTTGTTTTCATGTTGTCTATACTATTTCTGATTGTTGCGGAGAGTGTAAATGAATTCGCGTCCTGCCTATCTTCTCTGGCCAAACCTACCACAATCCACCAACCAAGTAACGAGATGTGATGTGATGTCTGTCCACTGACCCTCCCATTCGATTCCCTGTGTTTTTCGCTACACAACACACCACAACGGTTCCACATGCGAAGCTTACGACGAATATGAAGAGGAGGTCGTCGAAGATGTGGAGGACGAGTACGAAGAGCAAAAGATGTTCGACGACGACTATGGGTGGGAATACAACGACTACACCACGTACATTTACGAAGACGACTACTATGAGGACGCGTACTGGGACTACGATTGGGATGGAGCGTGGGGTGAATACGGATGCCAGGATTTGTTCGAGACGGATATGGGAGCAGCGTCGTATGACTCAAGGACGAGAGCCGGCGAAGACGATTGGCCGACCATCCAGGTCTACGGCAGCTGCAAAACATGCAATGCGTACGTGCTGGATTACTTTGCGGAGAAGAACTTCAAGGAGGTGCAGTTTTACAAGACGCAAGCGTTCTTGCACTTCGCCGCCGCAGCCGGGGCCGCTATTTTCACGGTGCTGGCGTATCTCCGTCATCGTGTGGCCCCAACCGCCGAGAATGAGATCGAACTGCTTTCCAGCGACAGCGCCGGTGGCGGCGGGGTGCTGGCCTAGAGAGCACATTGCGAAAGTGCATGCGCAACCGCGCGTAAAGTGCGATCCCAAAGACGCAACCGAATGAGTTGGCCGCACGTCAAACACTGTGATCCATTTGGCTGAACAAGCAGATCCATATCCGGAAGAACGTTGCCTTTCTCGGGAGCATACTCTTGCGAGTAATCTGCTCCAATAGAATCCTACGAATATTGTACAAACGTTGTTGGGACGTTGGTCATTGCGCCGCGAACTGCAAGTATTCTTTGCGGAGGTGCATTGGTATTGGTATTCATACCGTTACGAATAGAGAGCATCGTGTGTAGTGACACATGTCAGGAGAGTAGAATAATATTTACATCATGTGCGCAAAGCTGGTAGTACAATCACGAGTATGGTCGTGCGTGTGTCACAGCCCGAGTGGGATCTTTGTCGATTTGCAAAAGAGGTTCGTGTGGTGCCGAACAGTGCCGCTCCATCGATGCAGCTCCTCTTTCGTCGCTCCGATGCTGAGGGCTTGATCCTCAAACACCGTCTTTAGCTGACTCGCACGGTACTCTGTCGCAGGCCATGACCTGATGCAACGATAGCCATGATCCAGCACCAGCAGCTCCAAGAGTTCCGTCGCAGCCGCTGGCGTGGTCGCGCCCTTTGCAGGAGATGCTGATTTGGCGATCGTCCCGCTGGCCTCGATCAGTGCCGGAAAGTACTCCACCTGCACGTACTCGAAGGGATACCGCTTGAGGTCCAGCCCGCGCAAGGCCAAGATCTCGTATCCTTCCACGTCCACCTTGAGGAACCTCAAACGCGGTGGCGTCGGCGCCTTGTGCAACCGGCCTGATTCGGGCACGCCATGATGCTCCAGCACGCTCTTGATCGTGACGAGCGGGATCGCGGTCGTCGCATTGAGATCGCGCAGAGGGAATTGGGATGGCGTCGCGAAGGTGGTGAAACCTGGCGAATTGTCATGACGCATCATGGTGCCGCTCGTTCGCGTGGCGTCGGCAACGCCCTTGGGAATGACGGTGATCGTTTTGTGGAAGTTGAGGGTGACGCTGGCCTGCAGGAGCTCGGCCGTGTCGGGGGCGGCCTCGAAGGCGATGACCTTGGCGGTTCGCAGCGATGCCATGTGCAGGGTGTGATAGCCGACGTTGGCGCCGACGTCGACGGCCCAATAGGGCATGATGTTGTGGTTGTGATTGTGGCTGGTGGTGCCGCTGGTTGTGCCACTGGTGGTGCCACTGGTGGTACCGCTGATGGTGGTGTCGTGCGTCAACACCGCATGCAGAAAGCAGGAGACGTCCTGCTCGTAGGTGATGGGAGGATTGATGAGCTTCTTCGTGATGTAGGCATCGGCGGACAGCGGATAGAGGAGCATGGAGAAGTTCATGGGCGGCAGATCGCTGTCGATGCGCGTCTGGATGGCCCTGCCTTGCAGCACCAGCGTCGAAGCCGACGGCTGCTTGCGCTTGTAGTCCTCCAGGGTGTAGGCGGTCTTGGTGTCATCGAGGAAGATGAAGGCGAGGAAGATGAAGCAGAGCATGGCCTTGCCTCCGTATCTGTCAAGCAGCAGCATCATCCTTCTTGTGGTCATCCTGAGTCTGCTCCTGCCGTCGCTCTTGTTGTTCATACTGCTGCTGCTACCGATGCTGCTGCTGCTGCTGCGCATCTGCCTGCTGCTCTGGCGGACGGAGCGCTGCTGCCGAGGCTCCAGAGATAGCGGAAGCATGGCTCACTCAAGAGGACAAGTTGCTCTCGGACTGACGCAGTCGATTGAGATGGCTGAATGCGTGGATGTGCGGATGGTTGAGAACTTCTGTGCTTTGGCGATCCACAAGACAGACATGTGCTGAAGATGATGCCAAGCAAGGGCAAGGAAGTGAAAGACCAGGAGGTTCGATCTGTGCGCACATCATGTTCATTTCCAACCACCGGTTTGCGCCTTGCGCTGTGGTGAAGAACAACAGCTACGTTTTTCAACGTTCGCGCCATTTTTTGTTCGGCGGAATTTGCGATCGACTTGGACGACTCAAATCATCAGAGGATCCACGATCCAGTGCGAAACACGAAAAACACGGCGGAGTCTTCATCGAGAACAAATCAAAGAAAAATTTCAGAGCGCACGGTGAGTACCACGCGTTCGGGATGGAGGAAAGATCCAACAGAGAGAGAAAGAAGCGACTGCGAGTTGCGGATACTCTGGCTCACCTGCCATGGGTCGCACACCATTGCATCCCCCTGCGCGACGAAGATGGCCACAACCATCATGGCACAATGTTAATGTGTTGAGCTTCCAAACGCAAACTCATTGATGAACGAGACCGCTGACTCCAGCATCGTTCCTCCTCCAAACATGCATCAACAAAGGCAGCCGCAATTGAAGCCAGAGACCCAACCTCGAACGAGTCTCTGCGACACAAATGGCAATGGTGCTGCAGGCAATCTCCGCCAGCATCCGGTGAGCACAGCTTCACGCAACTATGCGGAAGGTGGCTTCGGTCGCATAGACGATATAGGCGGATATGAGCACGAGATGGAACAGCCAGCGCGACAGCCACTGAGACTGCGATCGTACCAGCAGAGCGTTGTGGATCAGATCGATGAGGGAGATGGTGTCACCAATGCCATTGTCAAGATGCCCACTGGATCTGGAAAGACCTTTGTCGCGGCAGAGCTCATCCGTTTGCGTCTTCGAGCCGAGAAGGAGAGTGTTGCTGTCGGACTTGCTGCGACGGTCACTGGTGGAAGTAATGCTGGTGGCAATGCGAATGGGTACTCATATTCATATCGTCAGGGCAATGGAGTTGGCAGCCACAGCAACGACAGCTCAACGGGCAGCGGAAGGAAGGCCATCATGCTCGTTCCCACCGTGGACCTTGTGGAACAGCAGGCCAGCGCGATCGAGCGCTGGATGGGACCCAACGAACGCGTGGCGCGTTACAGGGGAGGAAACGCCACACCTGTGATGGACTATTGCCGGATTCTTGTCAGTACGCCGGCCGCCTTCGAGGCCTTGCAGGGCGGCGACGATCAGTTCCACTGGGATACCTTCTGCATCTGCGTCTTTGACGAGGTCCATCACGTCCTCAAGGATCACCCCTACCGCAAGCTGTCTCTGGGAATCAAGATCCATCTCAAGGATAACCCCCACGCTGCGCAGCTTCAAGTCATTGGCCTCTCGGCCTCCCTCACCTACGCCGTCAACAACGTGGAGATCAAGAGAGCGCTGGACAACCTCTGCAAGGACCTCAAGATCACGAGGATGTGCTCGCCGACGGAAGACGAGCTGCAGCGCGGCGGCTACGTCAAGCAGCAGAGCAATGTGCAGATCATCGACGTGCATGATATCCCGCCCGATGTCGTGCCGGTGCGAAACCGCGAGCCGCACAACGTGCATGCTGTCTTCATGGATCGGGTGCACACGCGCAAGGCAACCTCCTTTGCCTTGATCCTGTGGGATGCCATCCGTCTCCTCGAAGAACACGCAAGCAACTTGGCACCGGACTTTCATTCGCCCCTGTCCAAGATACAGCTATCATCGTGGGAGAACTACGCAAACAACCTCGCGGGTAGGCGTCGCAACACTGAATCCCAACGTCACTTCTTCTCCTTCCTGGAAGGATGGTACGTGGCGCTGCGCCTCCTCGTCGTCACGTGGGAGGAGGAGGTCCCGCTCGTGTTGAAATGGCTGGAACAGGCGTTGCTCCTGCAACCACCGCGGGAATTGGGTCATCCCCTGCTGGGATGCATCGGCAAGGTTGCAGACAGGGCCAAGGAACCTTCCAAGAAGCTGCAGAGTCTCACGGACATCTTGCTGCAGCAGCTCAACAGGTTCAAGGGCAACTTCCGCGCCATCATCTTCGTGCAGCAGCGCATCTGCGCCTACACCATATCCTCTTTCCTCAACAAACACCCGGCGTTGCAGGCAGCCGGCATCGTCTCCGACTTTTTCACCAGGGTTGGCAAGCTCACGCCATCCGTCAAGTTCAATCCCACCAATGCCAATGATGCATTGAACAAGTTTCGCAATGGTAGCATCAACGTTCTGGTTGCGACCGCAGCAGCCGAAGAGGTGAGTTTCTGCGTCTTCGCTGTTGGCTGTTGGCTGTTGGCTGTTGGCTGTTGTTCTGTGTTGTGCGCAGAGTGGAATACTGTACTTGGTTTCGTCGGGCGTCCGTCCCTGGTTATAATATCAATGTTCGCATGGGTCCCTCACTTATCTTTTCATCCATCCATCCACCCATCACTCACTCACTCAATTTATGCACGCGTGGATGCTCTATGTCTCCTCCTTGTTGTTGTTGTTGTTGTTGTTGTTGCAGGGTCTGGACGTGCCATCTGCCAACGTCGTGATCTCGTACAATCACATGAAGGATACTGTGGAGCTGTGCCAACGCGAAGGCCGCGCTCGCCAAATCGACCGCGTGTTCATCGTGATGGAGGAACGCAGGGACCGACCAGTGGAGAAGCTGCGCACGGTGCAGAAGCGGCAGGAGGAGATCATCGTCGGCTACGATCCGTCCACCATCAAGGACACGGAGATCGACGAGCGCGGGGAGCAGGCCCACCGCGATCGCCACGCCAAGAAGATCCTGACATCAAAGGCCAATCGCACGAAGAATGCTACCGCCGTTCTGAACGAGTATTGCCAAAAGACGAGGGGTAAGATCAAGAAGAGCGTCGATGCGTGTCCAGGAGTACAGCAGAGCTTTGTGGCCAGGCTGACCTACGAGACCACGATCCGCTCCCTGAACGCCGAAGGGTACGGCACCAGCAAGAAGGCTGCGCAGAATGCCGCGTCCAGCGCATTGTTGGGAATGCTGCGGCAGGCTTCCTGAGACTGGGCATGGTGTTGCTTGCGACGATATTGAAGGTGGATCGTCAGGGTGTTGTGGGTGTGAGTGTGTATGAGAGAGACAATCACATGATAGAACACAATGAATTGAATTACAGATCCATAGAGTCGTAAGGAGCAATGGTATTGGCAACGGTGGCGACAGTGGCGTTGTTGTTGGTGCCCTGTGTGATGGTTCATCCCGCTTCATTCCATCACAAACCCTTTTTTTGCTCCTGTCTGCGTCTGCGTGGATGTGGATGTGGATCGTATCGCACATGCGATCTATTGGTGCACATGCGGATGTGACATGGATGCGTTTGTGTTGTCTGTTTGGATGATGATGGTGTTGTCAAGTCCTGTCGGTTTGGATCGTCTGTTTCGTTTTGCAACGATGTGAGGCTGTTCATGCTCACGTCGCGATCGTCCGTTGGTCGTGAATCACCACCAATCGCGTTGGGCATGAATTGGGGCTTCTTCCACATTATTCTTGGCCACAATGGAGAATCTCGTTAAATCAGAATGCGGTTGTGGATGAAGGAGATCGTGACTACCGGCACGGTATTTCATGCACAAAACAAGAACAGAAGTGACCCAAAGTGCGACAAATGGGGTACTGCACACGTTTTGTTTAAGCGGACCAACGCGACGTTGTGTCACAAGATGTTGGAAGAGCCGCAAAGCGTGTGTGTATCTCGCGCAGAAGGAGAGATTTGAACCCACGCAGAGCGAAACTGCGACGCTATTCCTCCGCGCGGAACTCTTCGGGTGATACACAACTGGCTCGTTGGACACGTCTGCGACACGACGCCACGAAGCCGATCTTTTGTTGTGCGCATTTGTTCGTGGAGGGCAGTCGCGGGCAAGAAGTGCCGACGGAACACATGACAATGCGCGAGAGACAACCATGTGTTTTCCACACCAAAACATAGCAACAAGAAGCATCACACCTCACCAACAGCGCGAAACCACCAAGAATTCACGCCGACGACCACGACCATTTTCGCTTCATCGCGCCAAACTCTGTCCAAATCAGTCAGCCATCCACAATCGGAGATTCTCCCATTCATCATATCATACGTATTGTAGAATAGATCATATTATAGTTCGCACCCATCCTCTGCAACAGAGACATCACAAGAGCAATACATATAATACCACGGCAGCAAGCATGACGACATCCGCAGGAACAGCCGCAGCGGGAGAATCCACAGGAGGGCACTCCTCTTCGACCACCATGAAGCGCATTCGAGCGCTGGCGGCTCACACTGCGGAGGCTGCTCGCTCCAGGGAGTCCACCTTCACGAAGCCTCTCGACGACAAGGAGCTCCGGGAATTGGACAGCAGTGCGGCGAGTGGCGCAGCGCTGGACGTCGCCTCCATCCAGAAGACGCACCCGCAGGTGGCTGCCTTCTTCAAGGCCCTCGTGGAGGACGCAGGTTTGGAGCAAGCGGAGTTCTGGAACCGCTACAGGCTGAGGTGCCACGAGGCTTCGCTGGAGCAAGCGTACGGCAAGCGGTCCTCCTCCACCATCAAGCAGCTCTGCAAGGAGGCGGGCATCGACATCAAGCGTCCCTCCAGGCGCTCCGGACTCACGAGGCAGTCCAGCTCCCTCTCCGTGGCCAGCGATGCGGGCTCCTGCGCTTCCGCGGCCAGCTCTGCGGCGCCCTCCGTCTCAGCATCCTCCGCTTGCTCCAGCGATGCTCAGGACCACGCTTCCGCTGGGAACGTCCTGCTGTCGCCCAAAACAGGCAAGCCGAGGAGCAGCAGGGCCAAGCTCTCGGTCAGCAAGACCATCCAGACGCTCACCAACTTGGAGGAGTCCGTGCGAACCACGCAGAGGCAGACCATGCCCACCTTCAATCCCTACGGCGCCAAGGACCTCACGGACGAGGAACTGGACATGGATGAGGACGCTGACTCCAGCAGCACCAATGCCATGGACGATGACACGGCCAATGACAGCGATGACTGCAGCGAGCGCAGCGCGAGAAGCTCCCGCAAGTCCAAATCCAAATCCAAGTCGTCCGACAAAGACAAACGCAAGTCACGGTCCAAGGCGCTCAAGAGGGGATCCTCCACCCGATCCCTGTCTTCGTCGATGCACCACTCAACGTCAGCATCATCGTCATCTGCGTCTGCGTCCTTCGCGTTCTCACCCACTGGCATGTCCAAGGCAAAGAGAAGATCGTCGTTGCAGACCACCAGCGCAACTGTCATTGCCACCAACTACGACAGCGATGCCGGCAGCTGCTGCTCTCACACGTCTGTCGATGACGATGCCAGCCTCGCTTCCTTCAGCACGGCCACCAGCGCAAAGGTGTCCAAGAAAGCAAAGAAGCACAAGAAGGCATCGCGCAGAGGCAGCACGGGCATTTCCATGGCTGCAGACCTCTCACCGAAGAGGAACAAGAAGAAGCGCTCCACCACCAAAAAGCTTCCTCAGCCTCCGCTTTCCGCCACCGCCGATTTTGCTCGCGGCTCCGTGACCGATGCTCTCATGACGCCCAAATCGGCCGCTGCTTCCAAAAAGAAAAAGGCCAAGGCACCTGCTGCGGATCAAGCCAAACGATCGCGCAAGCACGTCATCGATGCCCCGCCCCTCACCTCCTCCAACGGCGACGACGCGCATGCCGATGATTCCACATCCATCTGCACCGATGCCAGCGAACTCATGGACGACGTCAACGATCTCGTCACGACCGTGGACCTGTCGGCAATCTCCTCAGTCTCCGCCAAAACAGGCAGCACCTCCAACAGGAAGCGTCCGTCCAAGAAGGGCGAAAAGAAGAAGAAGAAGCAAAGCAGCATCACCAGCACGACCAGCAATGCAAGCTCCACCTGCACGGATGAAGGCAGCAGCCACAGCTTCCGCAAGGCGCCTCTCAAGACGACCAACAACTTCGCCGACACCAACCATGAATCGGCGCAGGAACAGCGCGTCGCCGAACTGCGCAAGAAGCGTGCCGCCGAACTGCTCCAGGCCACGGCGCAGAGCAAGGGGGCCGCCAACACCGTCGTGGAATCGGTCTCCTCCGTCCAACAGAACTACGAACACCTGCGCGCCAAGAAGCAGCAGGAGCTGCGCAACGTCATGGACAACAAACAGTCCATCAACCCCGACGATCTCGGCAAGGAAGAGCAGCGCAAGCAGAAGGAAAGGGTCCAGAAGCTCAAGAAGAAGGGCGAGGATGACACGCAGAAGGTCAAGGAGGCACGCAAGAACATCAAGATCAACACCATCGGCGCCGAGGAAGCGAGGCTGCAGAAGGAACGTGTCGAGAATCTCAAGAAGAAGGTATGTGCATGCGTACGCGTCGTGTAAGGGCGCCTGCATGTGGGTCTGCATGTGGGTCTGCATGTGGGTGCGTTGCAACAGCCTGAACTCACATTCACATTTCATTCTTTGCTATTTCCTTCTCTTCTCTTCTCTTCTACTGAAACAATGTACTATTGTATTCGATAACATTCATAGGGTGAAGATGACCTGCAAGTTGCCAAGCAATCCAAAAAGACCAAATCTGCATTGGAGCAACAGCAGCAGCGGCAGGAGCAAACTCTGGAAGAGGAGCAGGCCTCCAAGAGCACCAGCAACACCGGCATCAAGAAGAAGAAATCTGCTTCGTCAAAGCTCGCATCACCAAAGCTCTCCAAAAAGAAAAAGAGCGCCAAGATCAAGCCCGATGACTTGGCCGGCATCAAACCAACCGACGAGGACGTTCTGCCACAAAATCCATCTCATCCTGGAACGCTCGTGTGCCTTGACCTTGTCGCACAGCACGTCGTGCCAGACCAGGAATTCACGTCCTCCATGTACAAGCAGATCAAGAAGGAACTCGAGCCACGACGATTCCTTGTGCAATCTGCTGCTGCGGATGTTGATGGCGATGGCGATGGCGATAATGCCACAACCACTGAGTGGCGTGAAGCCACCAAGCAGGAACGCATCAACTACCTTGCCTCGCAGTACAACCTGAAGAAGGAAGCCACCAAACAGCATCAGCCAATGCCCAACAGCGAGGAGAAAAAGGAGGACGAGATGATTGCGTCGCAAATTAATCTCGAGGACGAAGTTGCCAAGCTCGAAGCCGCACGACAAGAAATTGAACGCATTCGAGCTGAGAAACAGGCAAGAGCCAAAGCAGCAGAAGATGCGCGCGTGCAGGCCGAAGAAAAAGTGAAGGCCGAAGCCAATGCTGCACAATTGAAGGCCGAAGCCAATGCTGCACAATTGAAGGCAGAGGAAGAGGCACAGTTGAAGGCGGAGAAGGAAGCCGAGGCTGCACAGTTGAAGGCTGAATCAGAAGCTAAAGCAGAGGCTGAGGCTGCGGAAGCAGCGCGCGTGAAAGCGGAGGAGGAAGAGGCCAAGGCGGTTGCTGAAGCGAAGGCCAAAGCAGAGGCCGAGGCTGAGGAAGCAGCACGCGTGAAGGAGGATGAGGAGACCAAAGCCAAGATCAAGGCTGAAGCGGAGGAAGCAGCTCGGTTGAAGGCAGAGGCAGAAGCGAAGGCCAAAGCAGAGGCTGAGGAAGCGCAGGCGAAGGCGGAAGCTGAGGAAGCGGAAGCGGAACGATTGAAGGCCGAGGTGGACGCGAAATCTAAGGCCGCAGCAGAAGCTGCACAGTTGAAGGCAGAAGAGGCGCGCTTGCAAGTAGAAGCCGAGGCCAAAGCCAAGGCGGAAGCAGAAGCCGAAGCAAAGGCCGCACAGTCGAAGGCAGAAGAAGAGGCCCGCATTCTGGCAGAAGCAGAAGAAGCTGCGCGTTTGAAGGCAGCACGTCAGCAGGCCGAAAGCGAAGCTGCCAGGCTTAAAGCAGAAGCGAAAAGGTTGAAGGCTGAGCAGGAAGCGCGTCGCAAGGCCGAAGAGGAGGCTGCTCGCTTGATGGCCGAGGAGGAAGCGAGGGCGGAGGCCGAAAGAGAGGCGCACCGCGCGGCCGAGCACGAGGCTGCTCGTTTGAAGGCACAGGAAGAAGCACAAGTGCGAGCAGAAGAGGAGGCCGCCAAACTAATGGCCGAGGAGCAGGCAAGAATGCAAGCGGCAGAAGAAAAGGCGAAACTGGAAGCTGAAGCCAACGCAAAGGAAGACACTGAGGCAGAGTCAGAAGCCGCAAAATCTACGAACACTGAGCAGTCTGGTGTTGACGGTCATGATTCGGCACGTGCAAACGTCTGTGCAACAAACGATGGCAGTGAAAATGATGACGATGATAACGACGACGACAATTCGTATGTTTCAGATGTGTCAGACCTCGATGACGATGATGATGAGGAGGAGGACTTGAGCCTTGGGGGCGAGAACGGCGACATGGCCGACATGTACGATTCGCAGCATACAGGAATCTCTGCAGAAGATGGCACGCTTGGAGATGACACGCTGGACAACAACGAGTCCATATCGTCGTTGCAATCTTTTGTCGACGAGGATGAGGCAAGGCAGAAAGCTATGCAAGTCCTCGAAATGCTCAAGAAGAGCAACGAACGAGTCGCAAGACGCAACAGCCTCCAGCGTGCCCCGTCGATGCGATTCGAGTACGAGTCCAGAATACCCACAATGAGCGAAGACCGACGATCGCCGAAGGCAGGTTTGCTGAAACGCTTCTCGCAGTCCGCAAGACACCTTACCGTGGAGCCGATGGTGCCAAACCAGTACAGCACTCAAACTCACACTATGAATGAACGACAACAGCCAACGCCAAAGGCCAAGGGGGCAGAGCCGAACCCAATGATGAGCCCGAAGCTATCGAAGAATGAGAGGCTTCAGATGGAGAAACAGCTGCAGATGGAGCGACTGAAGAAGTCATTCCGTGATCTGGATCTTGGGCTGGAGGACGTTGTGGAGGCACAAAAGAAAACCCAGGAATTGCTCATCCAGGAGACGGTTGAGCAGATCGAAACCACGAAGGCCAATCCTGCGGGCAGAAGAGGTTGGTTGGGATCATTCCGATCGAATTCCACCACTTCTTTGAACCCTGGCGCGGGACCTCAGAACCCTCGGCGTTCAACCGTTGAGATCATCGAAGAGGGAGACGACAGCAGTGTCGACGATGGTGAGAATAGGCACGAAGCAGGTGGTGGATCTCAAGACTTCAACAAGACCGACAAGCTCTTCTCGTCCTTCCGAAGCCTTGGATTCGGGGATAAGCCGGAGAATGGTAAGGATATTGAGGCGCTCCCTGACTACAATCCTGAAGACTCGAAGGAATTCACCGAAGACGACATGCTCAATCTCGACGGAAGTGTTTCCGGGATGGATGAACTCAAGGCCGTCGATGCCATCGGTGTGGATGGAATCGAGATCTTGAAGCAACAAACGTCCAAGAACACACGCGAAGGCAAACATGGCCTCTTCCGTCTACCGACGCTGAACTTGCAATATGGCAAGCGCAAGGCCGGCACAAATGAGAGTGACAACACCTCCGTCCTGAGCTACGAGACGGACTCACCAAGCAACTGTGACAGCGACATCACTCCCAAGGCCGGGATCATGCAACGCATGTTCAGACGTCGTTCCCTGGCGACGTCCATGGGCCGATCCCGGGCGTCATCGTGTGACGATTGCTCCTTGTCCTCGATTGGTGAGAACCATGTCATGAAGGGTGCAGCTCAGGCAAACAAGGAAAATGGAAACAACATCGTAGGTTCGGAGGAGTTGGGCTCACCCGCCACACAGCAACGCCGCAAGGTGGACCGTACCAACAGCATGATTGGTCGCATGCGCGGAATGTTGGTGATGCCGACAAAGCCCAAGGTGACGACGCCAGAAGCAACCCCAGGAGATCAGGAACTTGAACTTCCTGACAACATCGCTGTGCAGCAGCAGTAGGCTCTGTAGATCGGAGTCATCTCGACCTGCCGACAGTCGGCAGCAAGATGACAGGGTGCGCACCTGTTGAGACGCCGACGCAAGACGAGCATTGCACATACAATAATTCATAACACGCGCAGTCGCAACTTGCACGTTTACGCTACTCGTACAGCACATCACGTACGCCGAATTGGCAGCTGGAGAAGTTCGATAGAGTCGATAGTCTGGATCTGCCGAACAGCGTTCGTACTCGTATGTTGGTGCTGCCTGGTCTCCCTGCAGGAAGCATCGGGAAGCACGATCGCCGTGAGGCCCCCAGAATCGTGCAATAAGAGACTTGCAGCGCTTCTTTTCGCATTGTACAGTTGTTGCTATGTTACTTGTAGTTGTTCTAATCATTGTGATCATTGTCAACGTTCAGTTTGTCGCTCTTCCGAGGGATGCAGCATCGGGCGCTTGCGTCCGTCCTTACATATGCAGGCGTACTGGGGCCAAGCCGCGTTGCTGGCCACCCTCTCTTCCATTCCTATTGGTGTCAATCCGTTCCATTCCATCCATTCCTCACGCACAGATCACCGCCGTGCCTTCTTGCCATATTCGCCGCTTTGTACGTCCGAGCATGTACATCGTAGGCACAGTGCAGCGTAGTACCGTGCTCATTTACTTCTCGGCAGCGGCGACCTCCTTCTCAGCAGGCTTCGGCGACTCTCCGAGGATGCCCTCTGGCATCACCGACGAGTGGTGGTGGGCGATCTTCCAGGCTCCATCCTCGAACACGTACACGAAGCTGTAGCGGCCCTTCACCTTGGAACCATCGACGCCCATGGTGAACTCGTAGATGCCAGCATCCTGGGCCCAGTCGCTGCCCATCATCACGTTGCTCTCAAGGATCTCACCCTGTGGCTTCTTCTTGAGGAAGCCTTCGAAGTAGTCCACGATCAGATCGCGGTCGGTGCGTGGCACGTCGCTCACGGTGGGCAGGAGGACGGCGTTCTTGCTGTAACGGTTGGCGACGGCGATTGGGTCCTCGGTGGCGAGGGCGTCGTTCCACAGGAAGAACAGATTCTTCACCTGCGGCTCGGAGATTGGCTGGGAGGTTGGGATGCCCTCCGGCATGACAGAGGAGTGGTGCTGGCTGATCTTCCACTCGCCATCCTCGAACACGTAGATGAAGGTGTAACGACCCTTGACCTTGGAGCCATCGGCGCCCATGGTGAACTCGTAGATTCCGGCATCCTGAGCCCAGTTGGTGCCCACGATCACGTTGCTCTCGAGGATCTCACCCTGAGGCTTCTTGAGGAGGAAGGCGTCGAAGTAATCGACGATTCCATCGAAATCAACGCGTGGGGTGTCGCTGACGGTTGGGAGGAGGACTCCCTCGCTGGCGTACCTGCTGGCGACCTTCTTGGAGTCGAGGGTGGCGAGGGCGTCGTTCCACAGACCGAACAGTCCGCGGACCTCATCCTCGGTGATGGCCTCTGGGCTCACCATCTCCTCCGGCATCATGCTGGAGTGGTGGTGGCTGATCTTCCACTGGTTGTTCTCGTAGATGTAGATGAAGGTGTAGCGGGCCTTGACCTTGGAGCCGTCGGCGCCCATGGTGAACTCGTAGATGCCGCTGTCCTGTGCCCAGTTGTGTCCGATGCGGATGTTGCCATCGACCACCTTGCCCTGTGGCTTCTTGAGGAGGAAGGCATCGAAGTAGTCCTTGATGGAGCCGAAGTCAGTGCGTGGGGTGTCGGAGACGGTTGGGAGGAGGACTGGATCGGCGGCGTAACGCTTGGCGACGATGCGGGAGTCTCCGGTGGCCAGGGCGTCGTTCCAGAGGGTGAAGAGGCTGCGGACCTGCTCCTCGTTGATCTCCTGTGGGGCAACGACCTTGCCCTCGGTGACCTCGACGGAGTCATCTTCGCCTCCGAACAGCTTGCTGATCAGACCCATGTTGAGGGCTGTGGAGCTGGAGATGGTGGTGGAGAGGAGGTCATTGTTGACGTTGCTGCGGCGGCTGCTGCTGACGAGGCTTGCTGGGGCGACTGGGGCGACAGCGCTCTTGGCAACGAAGGATGGGGAGGCTGGGACGAAGGCGGAAGCCTGGTTGCCTGCCATCAGGGCAGAGGCCGCAAGGACGATAGCTTGGCTCGTGAACTTCATGTTGTAATGTGTTGCGGTTGGGTTGGGTTGGGTTGGGTTGGATTGCCGTTGGGTTGTGAGTTTATGACAAAGTGGAGGGATGAAGAGATGATGAAACAGGGCGACGAAGAACAATGGAGTATTGGTACAGGATGTGCGTTGTGGAGATGCACAAAATGCGCGCGAGAGAGAATCGCGAAATGTGGTGTGAGTGGTTTGATGGGTTTTGACGGATCTTGAAAATGTGCGATCCTTCTCGTGTGTTGTCCAACATTTGACGTCATCATGAAATCGCGAAAGGAGGGAAGATGTCACGATGACGTTGATTTCTGACGTGTCATCACGGTTTGAATGGTCAGTGTGGTCGCCATGGTCGAGTCATGTTCGATGCTCGCCGTTGATTGGTGGGGTGTGAAGCAGTCTGTTTAGTCGTGGAAGTCGGTCATCATCACCACGATCGCCACCGCACATGACGTCAGCCTTCGCAACAACACACAAATGCTCAAACACGAGTTGGCACACACAAAAGACATCAGACAAAAGAACACGAAAGAAAGTTCCGGAACAATACACGGTACGACCACGATACACGTGACAAGTACTCGTGCAGCTCCACCACACAACATGAAGCGTGAGGAGTATCCACGGACGATGATGCTCTGCGATGACTCACATGGGTGGGGATGATGGCGCACCAAAAGAGAGAGGGAATGAGCGAGAGAAAGAACGAGAGGGTGAGACAAGGAAGATCCTATCCATAAACGTACTATAATTGTATGGTACTCTCCTCACACACTCTACAAGTGCTGCAAGTAGTGGTGTGAAGACGAACGAAGCTTCAGCTGGAGTGGTCGCAAAGGCAACAATCATGAGGAGAACCCAGGTGGTACCTGCGATGGCAGCGGTCATGGTTGTGGCTGCGGCCCAGTCGATCCAAGCAGCATTCGTTCCAGCGTCGCCATCACCGACAGCCAAAGCGACAGCATTCACAAATGCAAGTTCGAGTGCAAGTTCGAGTGCCAGTTCCAGTGCAAGGTGCACACACTTGATTGATGTGACATCACTGCCATCATTTTCATCAAGAACAGCAACAGCAACAGCAACACCGTCACCGTTGGTACTGTTCGGATCTAACGATGATGAGAATGATCACGGCAGACATGATCCAAGTGCAGACAGCATGGATCAGACCAATCAGGACAAACTGACTCGCAGAAACAGCAACGAGGGCAAGAGCAACCAAGACAATGACCAGAATGCAATCAAGAAAGCAAAAAAGAATGTTGACATCAAATCAATCCTACGTTCCGTCGGTGATGTCATTGACAAGGCGTGGACATACACCACCATCTTCCTCGGTGCCTTCCTCTCGCTCGGTCTCGTTCTCAACCTGTGCGGATATGGATACCAAGTCGACTTTCGACACATGGAGGAGAATGGCGGAACCTTCCTCAGAGTCGATACCATCGAACGCTTCCGCACAGAGAATCAGTGGAAGCGCGAGGCGTTGCGATACAAGCAAGAGCAAATGCAGCAGACACAACAACTACAACAAATACAACAATTACAGTGGGAGGAAATGCAGCAGGAGACAAACTAGACTCACAACTCAAGTGATGGGACAGAGTGTGCGCACAGCCTGGTTGTTCTCGGTGTCACTTTCGTACCTGTCTCCAGCCAACGGGTTCATCACATACATCGCCGACACATCACAAAGAGGAAAGATTTCCACTGATGATCACATTCTGGAAACTGCGGCGAAACAGCGTCCCACAATATACACGTTATCCATGATGTGACATGGCATGACATGGCTGCTCTCACACTTGTGATCGTCATCTTGTGGGTATGAGGACATTTGCAGCACCAGTATGCGCACAAACCATTGGCAAAACGTAACGGTGACAAGCGAGAGTATACACCCCCTGCGGACCGTTGATCATGTCCATATCTCACCCGTGCTCATTCCCGGGAAAAACTGCTCTCAACCTCGTACTACCGATAACATGATTCGGCGGCAACGAGATCATCACCATGGGTGGCAGCCTGTTGTGGTGGCTGGGATCCGTTCACTTCACAACAGATGCGTTGACACATTGCACGCTGTCTCCGCAAGAACATATGGGGCCACGGATCTCAAGTTGCATGGGTTTCATGCATGCCCCCCATCGCCAGCGAATACATCCGCACCAGGTCAATGCAGGTGAAGAGGCGTTGGCGCGCCAACAGACACAGCTAGTCAAGTATCAACGGCAACTGCACATAGTTCGCGATCTTCCCAGCAACACAATTCCCTCCAACTCTCTACAATTTGGTATCATGCATCCTTTCGTCCTTCCAACAGCCCCATGGTTGAAGACACTGGATGTGCCGAGGATGGTCATTATCATTCCTTTTCACCTCATGTAGGAAGCGGTTCTATCCTGGCTTCACGCGCAGGTGTGGCTCAGTTTCTGCATTGCATGAAACCGGGTGAGGATTGTGAAAAGGGAACCGAGGAGAGCGCACTCTCTCTTAATAGCAAAGAGGACACTCCTCCACAAGCATGTAGTGAGGGGGTCGCTATCTCCAAACAAGAGCAATCTTCACTCTCTATATCATTATAGACCCCAAGCGTTGATGTGATCCATGTCATCATACTCGTACATGTAATTATGACTCCCCAAGAGCCCTACATCCCATCTGAGCACCTCCCAGTATCACACACACGCGGTACAGCGGCACGTGCGCCAGAACAAGTGTGGTGTTGGCTACAACAAGAAGTGTAGAGCGCCTGGAACACTTTCTAGCCTGTTCGTTCAATGCGAGCCACGACCAAAACCAACCACACAGACGAACATGACGTACTCGCGGATCCCTCCGCTGGACATCCAGAGGGATGGACATGTTCGGAGCTACCGGCGGATCGTTGGAGAGGGCCAGGAACAGATCATACACGCACCATCTCATCCACATGCACCGCGAGGCATCCACCATCTTTGTTGTTGCCTTCCATCGAGCACATCTCTGCTCTATGCATTTGATGACCATTCATGACGAATCGCAAAAAGAACTTTGGCGCAGGAGCTCAAACGCAGCTCCTTCAGCACAACAGTCAGCAACATGCGGCAACAGGGGGCAACATGACGACGACATTCGTGAAGACGAAGGACCACATGGGCATGGTGGGTTGCGTGATCGTGGACATTCCAGCTGATGTGGCTTTCGATGTCCTGGCCGACTTCAGCTGTCATCCGCGAGTCTTCCGCTTGTGCACACGGATGGATCTCATATCGACTCCTGATGTCGGGGTTGCTTCTGTCAAAGAGAGCTCTGCTCCTGCTCATTCTCTTCCACATAGAGTCCGTGTTGCAGATGATACTGTGCTCGAAGCCTCCAAAGAGGGCAACACAAGAGGACGCGTCGACCGTGTACAAGTGGGCTCCAAGTACAGAGCTAAATTTTCGTTTGGTGCGAGTAGCAACCAAACCTACAACTCGATCCTCACGATCACGGGAGTGGATGTCGATTCGGAAAGCAATCGCTATGAAATATCATGGGCAACGACCGTGAGGTCCTGCACTTTGACTACAACACAAACGGTGCATGAGGTGCAGCCAGACGAAAAACAACAGCAACAAGGATGTGACGCCAACGAGCATGGTTCCTGTCATATCGCCGATTCCTTTGCATTGGTTCCCAACAACTGGCGAGGGCGACTGTTTTTGTGGTTCCGCGGCAAGCAATTGCAAAGAGATGGGATGCGAACCTTTCCGGATGACATGGAAGATCTATATACCGAGGTCAGGAGGAGGATGGATGCAAGCAAGGAAGGCCACCTCAACCCAACCATCGGCAAAGATTCAACAGCGAGCACCCACCTCACGGAAGAGACAGATGTGGGAAGCTGAGTACAGCGTGCACTAGACCTAAGTACCAGGCCCAAGCAACAGTATCAAGGGGCACGCGACAATCCAGATTGCATTCGTTCCGTACCGGTGGATGCCCCCGCCCGTGGGTACCCATCCTTTGCCGAACAATATTGAAAGACGGACATCTTCACCCCGTCAGAAGACGATGAATCACCCGGTCGATTTGAATGCAAAAGGACCCATCAGGATAAATCAAGAGGATGGAATCGCTCGGTCCCGGTGGATGTCATGCGTCCACACTCTCGTCTCCACAATCGTGACTTGGGCTTCCGCCATTGAATCCATTTGATGTTCACCGCGCACGCTAGTTCTTTGGGAGGCGATGCGCCAGCCGGAATCATCCCATCCCGTCATCGGTCTGGTTGTCCGACATCCTCGGACAGCGCAAACAAAGAGGAGGTCGGAAGCTGTAGCTCGTATGAGACAGACGTCACGGATAAGCGGATAAGCCGGCAAGCGAACAATTGGAGGTGCCTCAGCATTTGTCGTCCTCGCACAGATACTGGCTGCAATGATGTATCATACATAATAATAATAATAATAACGCACAGATTATCCCCTCATACGAGGGTCGCCTCGAAAGCTTTAACGTCACTGGCATACAGCGAACCCGGACGGGCCGGCTGCGCTCGAACGACCTACCTAGATCTCTCACTCCTGGGTCTACCGCAGGGTTGCCAATTCCACAGGCCATAAAACATACCGCACTGGGCAATCAGCTCTCGCCATCGTGCACTTCACTCTCTTTTTCTGTCATCGCGAAAGGCGCCGCTGCCGAACCCGGCGACCTGCCATATCCTGCCTCGTCGCATATTCCTTCCGCTTTCGCTGTTGCTGAATCAGGTCGCCCGTACTCCGCTGCAACCCTGCTTGCCGGGCTGCCCGTGCATGACGCACCCACAACATTTGGTCCTCTGCCGATTGTGCTCGAACCGCTGCCTCCGTTGTGTGGGTCAGCAGCCTGGTGTCGTCACCTTTGATCCCTCGTACTCCATGGCGCCACTCGTCTCTTACTGCATCCGCAGCCTTCTGAGACACTTTGGCCACCGCTGCCGCCTGCTCACTTTCGTGTAGTACTTGCTGTATGTCATCCACGCCTTCCGCCGAACTTCCCATAGCCCTACCATGGCTCTCGCAATCCAATTGGCCGGCCTTCCCGGCTGGCCGCGGACCTCCATCGTGCATTCCTGAATTCTCTGCCACTTCGTGGACCACCGACCTCGCACCATCATTCCCCACCCTATCGCCTTCTGCTCCGACATCGCCTGTTGCAACCGCATGATGTATCATACATACTCTGTGGCGCTCTATCGCTCGATTACTCGTCGGACACTTCCCAGTCACCTGCAGTCGCGGAATCCAGTGGGTATTGTGGAATAGAATAGAGTACTCTACCCGTCGGAGCATCACAGACAACCGTAGCGTAACTCTGTTATCAGGAGTATGTATAATAGATCGTAAACCATCATAGAGTACTTGCACCTGCGTTCGCCATGCTACTCTCACTATTCTACATTTCACGCACGTACGGCCGTATCGGTGGCATCAAACCAAACCGTATGCAACCATGGAGGACTGCAGTCGCAGTCGCAACCAGCGTCAGGGCCATCGTCATCAAATTGTCATCATAATCGTCATCATGACAGTGATGACAGCCACTGACATTGAGATCCGTCCATGCTCCTGGACCGACGGTGACGTGTTCCCGCTTCACGGCGCGCACCCGATGCACCTTGATGTGTGCCCGCACCTGATGGTGCTTCTTGTGTGCTCGTGATTGAGCTTGACCACGGCCATGGACGAAGCTGACTCCCCCTCACACTCACGCTCACACTTGTTGCGTCAGTTGGCATCGATGGAATTGACGACATCATCGATTGCTGGTAGTTGTTCGTCTTGCTCTCCATCCTCAAGAAGTGTCTCGCTTCTTCTCCTTCGTCCATTCCTTGATGGACACGATTTCCATCCTTCGTTGTGCCATTATTCCATCCCATCTTCGAAGGTTTCACTGATGAGGCTGATAGCATTGATGTTGATGTTAATGTTGACGGTGACGTTGATGGTATGGAAGACATCGACGACATCGATCCAGGCTGGGACATGGATGATGACGATAGCAAGCCACCGCGCATCAACAGACTGCGAATCAAGAAGTAATATTTCGCATACTCGCTTGCTGGGACGCGAACGTCGAAATGCAGGCTCTGCAACAACGCCAGTTCCAGCTGATTCACCCTCATCAGCGTCATGGACCTCAGGAACGTGCTGTCACCAGAATTCCAGGCGGCCTCCAACAGCATGTTCTGACGCTCTTGTTGCCGACGCGCGTCGGCGTTGCTGAGGTCTGTGCTGGTTCCCACGCTGGTACCAGCTCTTCCATTTCCATTTGTGTTTGTACAGGCGTTAGCATTGGTGGAATCGGCACGACCAACGCCCATGCTACCGTCGATGCCAGATGCAACAAAGATGTTCGAAAAATCCACGTTCCACATGGACAGATCGTCCCACACCTTGCTCGCCAGCACCATGCACGACACCAGAATCGACTTCCAGTTGGAGGGATTGAGTGCGAGCGTCCCGTTCGTCCTCTTCTTCAGCCGCTCCACATAGATCAGCGTCATGATGATGGTGTCCTGCTCCATCTTCGTTCTGCGGAACAGCTTGGTGTAGAAGTCGATGATGTGATCGAGTGTTGGGATGTTGCTTCTGCTGTTGCTGCCACTGGCAGTGTTGACGCCAGTGCCGCTGTTACATGTAGCAATGTTCGCATCCACAGCACGGTTGTTGTACTTCCCAGTATGATGGTGAGATTTCGGTTGCTGCTGTTGTTGCTGTTGTCGATACTGTTGCTGCTGCTGCTGCTGGCGGTGGTAGTGGCGATGCTGAAGCTGAGATTGAGGCTGTGGATGATCAGAGAAGATGTGAGCAAACGGGTCAGCCGCAACCAGTGAACGCGCTGATGTACTGGCATGGGCAGGATTCACTGACACAACCGAGTCCGGCGATCGATAGTCCACCACAATCTCGGTCTTGGCTTCTCCTGCTCCCAACCTCGACGATGTCGCTACCCCTGCCCCTGCCGCTGCCATTTCTGTGGTCGTAGCTGTCCTGGCTGCTGCTTGTCCTCCTCTTGTTGTTGATCTGCCTGAGGGTTGAGATGAACGAGGATCGCTACCTGCGGATGTAGACACGGATGTAGACGCGTGTGTCAATGAGGGCGCAGACGCAGACGCAGACGCAGGAGCGAAAACCTCGTTCGATTCCATGGCTTGGACGGACTGCACGATGTGAGCCCTGTAGACGCCACACACACACTTGATAGTGGCATCGATGTCTGGATTGACCATGGAAGGCCCAATGTTGATGTTGCCATCTCCTGTGTTGCGTCGGACATGACGCATCCGCCTCTGACCTTCCCACTGCGATGTGTCCGCGTTTGTGGCGTTCATTCCTTCCATAGATGCCGGCACTGGTACCGGTACTGATACCGATGCGGCTGCTGCGATTTGTGCTTTCGCGGTATCGACATCGACATCGGAAGTGCCATCGACAGCGGCACTAGCGGTGAGAACGGTGTTGGGACTGGTTTGGATATTACGCCGGCCGTCATCGTGACCATTCGCTCCCAATGATGGAGATGGGAGTGGAGGTCGGATCCTCGTCTCTTGGTTCTCATTCCGCTCCTTGGACTGCGGTTCCTTGTGATTGATGAGCTGTGGGTCCTGGCTCGCACTCTGTGGTCGTTGTTGGTGTGGTTGTGTTTGGCGACCATGCCTGTCTTTGCGTTGTGGAGCCTGACCCGGTCTCTTTCGTGGCTGTTGCTGTTGCCTCTGCTGTTGCCTCTGTTGTTGGTGTGTCTGTCGTGGATGCACTTGCAGGTGCGGTTCTGAACGTTGCAATTCCGCAAGCACAGAAAGGTCCATGCCTGAGATCGTGCGAATTCGAGGACCCTGTTCTCTCTGTCTTCTCCTCTCCCTCCTCTCTTTCTTTCGATTGCCATCACGGCCATTGCTTTTTCTGCCACTGCGTGTGCCAGTGCCAGTTCCGGTGTCGGTATCGATGTCGGTATCGATGTCACTGTTGCTATTGCTGTCTTTTGCTTGGTTGTTTGTTGATATCCTCACATACTTCGGTCGCACTTTCTTGTTCGTCAAAGATGGCGATGGCGACGATGATGATGATGACGACGACGATACCTCCCCTCCGCCATTTCTCATCTCCGCATACTCTCTCTGCTGTCGTGTTGCAGTGCTCACTGTTTCTTGTCTACCTCCCCTCGTGGTCGAATACCTTGCATGACTATGGGAGGTGGCATCTGCACCGTCAACACCATCTTGCTGATGATGTCGAAGCTCTTCCCGTCCACGTCCACGTTTGTGTCCATTTCCACGTTCATGTTCATTTCCACGCCCAGGTCTCTTGTACTGTGCTTCGAGCGATCTCTCGTGCGAGTATTCGTATTCGGAAACCCCTTCGACCTGTCCTTGATTGCGCTTGCTGCTCACGCTCGATGGCTTCTGCGGTGCGATCGTTTCCTGAGGGATCCAAGACTTCCCGTGAGCTATGTGAGACAGCAGGCGATACTCCATCTGCTGGAAGAAGTGCAGATCGCGCTGCCGCTTCTCCCACCTCTGATACTCCTCCACGGCCACGAGCTCATGCGGTTTGTTCCATTGTGTGTGATTGGTATGCGTGTTGTAGAAGTATTCTCGATGAGTGCGAGGATCGATGGTCGCCCTCCACGAATCGACCAGGTGTTGTGGCGGGAGAGGAGGTGGCGCGAAGGGTTGCTTGTTGAGTGCCAGTTTGTATGGTTGGTTCTTGTTTTGGTTGCGTTGGTTATGTTGATCACGTTGGCCACGTTGGTCACGTTGGTCACGTTGTGGGTTGATGTGGGTGCTGGAATGTTGGTGTTGGTGGTGATGCTGATGTGGGTGGTGAGAAGGAACAGGTTGACGAGGAGAATAGTGCTGTTGGTACATCTGTTGCTGATGTATGTGATGTTGTTGTTGATGTTGCTGGTGTGCCTGGTATTGTCGTGCGTGTTGTAGATGGTGCAGATATTGCATCTGTTGCTGATTCTGCTGATGCTGCTGATGATGGTGCTGTTGATACTGCCGTTGATGATTCTGCTGCTGTTGACGATGCTGATGATGATGATGATGATGAAGGTTGTGGGTTGGATCATGGTCTTGCCTGTGAGAACGAGCGGAAGCATCATGGGGTGAGTCGACAACCGCGCTCGAACAGTCAATACTTCCAGCTCCAGCACCACCATCATTTCCGCTGGATCTGTTGCTGCTGCTGTTGTTGTTCCTTCTGTCGCCACTGGCAACACGACCATTCGTTGGAAGACGGCTGTCCCTGTTAGTGGCTTGCCGATTCGGGATTCCATCGCCATGCACAGCACCGTTGCTGTTGTTGCTCGAGCGGGATCTGGTTGCCGCATCTTGCTGTTTCATGACTTGCCGATACCCAAGGAGCGAAGACGAAGAGCACGACGACGACGAAAACGACAAGGATGGATCACCGGAGTGCGATAGGTACACTGGAGATGCGGTCGCGTTTACCTGTGATCGCCGCGGTTGTTGTTGTTGTTGTTGTTGTTGTTGTTGTTGCTGCTGCTGTTGCTGTTGTTGGTAGTGGTGGTGCTTCTGTTGTGGATGGTGTGCGTGGCGTGCATGATGCGCATGATTCGGGAGATGCGAGTAATCAACACGTTGGCTGTGGACGGCATGTTCCGATCTCTGTCTGATACCCGACTTGACACCAATGTGTGCTTCATGCTGGTGCCCGCGCTGACGTCTTTGATCAGTTCCACCTTGACGTTCGTGTCTTTGCGCTTGGCCCCGTTCATGTACATATTCATGCACATATTCATGTTCATGCTGTTGGCTGTATTGCGACGATGCATCTCCATCCGTATCTGCATGTGAATCAGGATGTGCATCTGCCCTTGACTCTGCTTGTTCATATCCTCGCACTTCAGAGTCCAGATGCGAATGTGAGTGGGAATGGAAAAGACCCTCTGACATTGGTTGGTGGAAGTTCATGTCGAAGAGGAAGCACTGCAAGAATCGGAACTTCGTCATCTCCTTCGATTCTTCCATGGAGATCGGGAGTGCTGCCGATGCCGACGCCGACACTGAAGCCGTTGCTGTGACTGCTGCGGTTTTTGCTGGCAGTGTTGCTTCTGCTTCTGCTGCTGCTGCTGCTGCTTCCCTAGCATACTTGGCAGGCACCTCCTTCCTGCGTTTGTCCTGTCCACCATGGTGCATACGCCCCGCTTGAGTTTGTTGCTCATATTGGTATCCATGGTACTGTTGATGACGATGTTGATGCCGATGTTGATTCCCATGATGACGATGGCGATGACGATGATGGGCGTCCCAATCTCCCCTATCATCCACATCAGCGTCAGTATCTATGTCAGCATCTATATCAGCATCTATGTCAATGTCAATTGCCATGCCTTCATCCACACCAATATCGACGAGATCGCCCAAGTACGACTGCTGCTGCGGTGACCGGGATGGCAGCGACCCCAGAAGCTTGTCCAACCACATCTTTCAGCTTGGGTTTGTTGATCTGATCTGTTGTGATCTGCTGTGATCTGTTGTATGTAGTTCAGTCTGGTCTGCTTGTAGGACAGAGTACTCGCAGAGTACTCGCAGAGGAAGCTCTATATTGTCTGTTGCCCCTCGTCTTTATCGTCTACTCTGTACTCGTGCACTTCAACTCATCCATACTCTAGGGTATGTGTATATGTATGCGTGTGTGTAGATGTATATGTACGTGGATGTGGAGGGGAGGAAAGAGCAATGGTTGCGATGCCTCCAATCCCAGGCTTCTGTTGGATGCCAAAAGAGGAACTCTTCTTGGGATGTTGATGGAACGATGGAATGATGGAACGATGGAATGATGGAACGATGGATGAATTGGGAGTTTGGTGGAGTGGTGGGAACACTGGGGATGTGCACGGCGACACTTTCAGCCACACCTCCAACTACAATCACAATCACAATCGAAGTGCGAGTGCGAGCGCAAGTGCAATCAAAGTCGAAGATGGGATGAATGGTTTGGCATGAAAGGTGCAGCCAACTTGCTCCTTCCTTCCTCCTTCCTCTTATTCGCTTCTTCTTCCTCTCTTTCATCCTTCTGTTTTCTTCCATCTCACCATTTTCCCCACTTCTCCAACCACGACAACACAGAACAAGCGATAAAAAGAGAAAACAACAAGGAACAATCCCAACAGCCCAGAAAAGCGCGGGACAACACCAACACAACACGCTTGCGCACACGCCAACGTACACGCCAACGTACACGCTCGCGTACGTTACACGCTCGCACAAGCACAACAACACACCAACCAACCAAAGCCGGCCACGATCACATTCGTGATCCACACAAACTAACCATGAACAATGCACACACATGTCAGAATACATCCAGTCCCGATTGATATTCGTCGATCGATCCATCCAATCGTTTTTAAATCACGACTCGCTCGTCGACCGGCGCGCACGCGACATGGCCCGAAGGGATAACGTGGCGCTTTGTGGCACATCGTCACACTGCGTGGAACGATATCACGATTCGCAAACGCGTCGCCGTTGTGTCGTGACGTTATTGGAGGCAGCATGCACGACCTCAACCACATCACAATTTACGGTGGATTCAGGCTACTATACTTGTTTGCACAGGTCCACACACATCAAATCAAAAACAACACAAGACAACAACACAAGGCATGAAGAGCATGCAAGGTATAACACCATACTCGCCCAAGTGAAAGCAGGAGTGAGATTGCGATCACGACCATCAAACAAACGATACTCATCATACCAAACAGTCGCTGGTCCACCAAGGATCTTCGAGAATCGGATGATGGGAAATACAAACGGCGATGGCGGCGGCTGCAGCTTGGCAGGAAAGTGAGAGCAAGGCGAACGGTGATGGATAGAGAAGATGAAACGCAACCGTGCTTGACCATGTCGATGATGCCAGCGACATGAAAGGTTCGGGCGCTGGAATCCGGTGGGTGGCGGTGTTGCTGTTGAACGTTGGTGATCGTTGTGAATGTCCAAGTCACATTTGCCTGCGTACTCCACTATGATCTACTCTCTATCGTAGAGCTGTATGGTGCGCTGGTTGTGATACTCTGCAGCGGACCATATCACATCACTTTCTGAAAAAGAGAGAGAGAGAGCTTACTCCATCACCGCGCAGGAAATGGCGGTGACTGCTTCTGTTATTGCAGAGCTACGGGTACGTACTATGAACCGACCGCTGCGCGCGTACCCGGAGTGGTGTCGCAAGAGGGTGCACTTGACGAAAGCTGTTTGAAACTTTGGTCGATCTAACCTCACGTACCCGTACTCCGTTTCGACTTTGGCTCCGCTCATGATCCGGTTCAGGTGCAGCAGCAGCGAGATCAACGATCGCAGACACCCGCGGCCTACTCATTTGCACATGTGCCCAGCTCCAGCTGGCTCCAGCCACGTCGCTAAGAAGGAGTGCATGGCGCTTGCACCTCTCCGAAGCTGTGATACTCGCGGCGTATCATGAGGCCACGTGATGGAGATATTGAGGGCACAATATGTATGGAACAGCACCTTTGAGCAGAGCATGGATCACCGGAGCTTTGTGCTCATATCTATGGTCTAACATCCTTCCGCTTCCAACATACGAGTGGTCATGGTACCGAACGTCCGGTATTCCGGAATGGAATAGAGCCGAGTAAAGTAAAGTAAAGTAAGTAAAGTAGAGTAGAGCGCTCTCTTTCTGTGGATCGACAACACAGAACAGTGCAGCGCAAACAGGAAATTCAACATGTTGCAAGAAGGCACGGTGAAATACATAACTCATGTATTAACAATTAAATTCAGTCCGTTAATATCATAGACCAGATAGTCGGCTCTAATAACTGTCCGTTTATGATTGGTTGGTCCACGCTGAGAATTTACGAGCACATGTTTCTTTCGCCACATGTATTGGCATTCTCAACGGCTCTCAGGATGATTAAATATATTACGCACTTAATATAATATATATATCTAAACACATGCACCCACTTCAAACCAAACGGATCGATGGGTGAGGCGAGATGTGAAGCCTCTCGACCAATCTCCGTGCTTTCTGTGTGCTTCCTTCCGCAACCTCGTCATTTATTGAGCACCCCATCAGCGGTTGAACTTGGGCGCAGCAACACATTCGTACGATTCTAAACAGTCCAGCCACGAGACCACAAGCGCGCACTATCCCTCTCGCCAAATCATCTCGCACTCCACGATAGGAATAGCACGGACACAAGATCCTGTGCGAGTTTCATTTGTTCTGTGTGCACATCAGAGCAAGTCGCAGCTTCAGCAACATACTGATTCTCGCAGCTGTCCTGCGATACATGTGAATTGTGGTTGCAACTGTGTACTATACGTGTATGGTACTGTACGGCCTACAATACGTACGACTACGGACACCATCATCCAACGGATACGTTCCACTCATACAACAACTTCGGAACGACCTTGCAAGCAATTCCGCACCCACTCTGTTCTGTTTGCTCTCCTATATCCTCTTGTGTATTGACAGCAACACAACGACACAACACACTCGCGTCGCTCATCTCTGATCTTGTGCAGAGTGCTCATCGAAGAGTGAAGAGTGGTTGTACATCACAAAGAGACTCACGGTCGGTTAGCTTCTGACAGAGCATCTCGCCGCCGTTCAAGAAGACAAATCAACATCAGGCATAGTAAGGCATAGTCAGACACAGCCAGGCGACTTCAAGCAAATATAGGCGAAGACCACCGACGCAACGCAACCAACTGAAGCACCATGGGAGCATCATTCTCACGTCAGAAATTCCAGGCCGCGGTGACCACTCTGGTGGAAACCGATGTGAGCCCGGATGATGAGAAGTTCTGGGATCAGCTCTGGACGATCAACACCAGCACCAATGACATCTACGAGCTCATCCGTCCCGAACTTGCGAGGACGTTGCGGGAGGAACACTTTGAGAACCTCTGTGTGATGGTGTCTCAGGCCACAGCGCAGATGTGCCAGATCTCGCACACTCCAGAGGAGAAGTTCTTCGAGCAGGTCCTCAACTGCGTGCGTGTTGTCACGCGCATGCTGCCTATCATCCTCGAAAAAGGTAAGTTCTGCCAATACCACCTCCGCGTCTGTGCTTGTCATTTCATCTGCTCTACTTCGCTCATCAGCTCACGCATCATACCCACTCCATGCCCATCTCCCTTTCTGTCCGTGCATCTCGATACTTCGTCGACCCACTCTGCTCCATGCTATGCTATGCTATGCTATGCCAATTCATTAATCAACTAACCAACCAACCCGACCGACAAAACACATGTGCACATAAAATCGCATTGCACCACATCGCAACGCATCTCAGAGGACTTGGAAGATGTCGATGAGAACGTGGAGCTCTTCTGCTGGGGCATCCCAGACACAACTGGCCCCAAGTCGGAAGAAGAAGACGCCGTCATTGGCATGACGCTCGACACGGCCATGTCGGATGCAGGTGACGACACCATTTCCAAACCTGGCGTTGCGGCAGACGAGGAAGCAGCTGCAGTGGTGGACAACATGGATGACGAACCAATTGCAGTCCTCATCGTCCATGCTGCGATGGAGATGCTCTTCCTGCGAGGATTTGGCGTTGAGTTTGACGAGGAAGAATTGCAGACCCACATCTTGCGATTCAAGCAACGGTGCGACGATCGGCCGGAGTTCGCCGCCCTCAAGCCAGAGGATGACTATGCGATGACCTTCGTAGATGACGGCCTTCCGCTGCAACCGGATGAACCATCGGAAATCTGGGCTGCCGGTTTGCTTGTGGAAGGATGCGCCCCGCCGAAGAGCCATGACTACAGCAAGACGAGCGACGGATCGACGAAGGCTGTCGAGGTTGACGAGACGTTGCCTTCACGCCGCAAGTACGACAGGCGACGCATGGAGGTCTTGCGAATGCTCATGTCCGCTTGTTGCGGACCGATCTACTGCACGGCGGAGCACTACGACCCAACATCATCGAGATGGCTGTCGTTGCTCACGGCAACGAACACCCCACATGCCAGCAGTCTCTTCTACTCTCTCATGAACACTGTCTTCGGCTTCGACCCAGCCATGTACAAGTCCTTCATCTATTCAACATCGGCTGAGATCAGGGACAGCCACGTCAAGCTCATTGAAACATCCGCCCAGTTCCTTTGCATTCTCCTCGATTGGGGACTGCCAGGATCCTGCGAGCAGATCTACGGCATCACAGGCCCCGTCGTCGAGAACTGCAAGGCCGAAGAGGAGGGTTTCAATATCCACCGCACCCTGCTTGCGCGCCTCGACACGGAAAACGAGCTCAGTTTCCTCTACGACGGTTTCTTGCGTCTGCTCAAGACTTCGTACGAGGTTGAAGCCTCTTTCCTTCCTACATCGGCCGCCACGGTCAATTGCTTCCAAGAATTGGTCATCCTCCTCTGGAAGGCGATGGAGGAAAACCCATTGTTCCTGCCGTACGTCCTCAACCAACGCGATGTGAACGAACTCCTCATCCCCATCTGTTACCTCATGAATGGAGCGCGCAAGGACCCCAGCCGCAGCAACATGGTCCACCTCTGCACCTTCATCCTGCTCAAATTGAGCAGCGAACGCGCATTTGGCATGGCGTTGCGCGAACCCACCACCGTCCAACTCCCCACGGATCTGCCAAACACCTCCGGTGCCCAGCATGATCTGATCGCAAACACGATGTGGAACTGCATGATGGATGGTCACCCCAAACTCCAACCCCTGTACGAGGGTTTCCTCACCATCATCCAGAACATCTCGCCGTATTGGTGCAACATGAGCCTCACAACCGCCATGAAATTGATCACCATCTTCGGCGAATTCTCCAAGCACAAATACCTGTACCAGGAAGATGATGCCGCGGAGGCCCGCCGGTACCTGGAGCACCTCTTGCAAACCTTCAACACGATCATCCACTATCAGTACCACACCAACATCACTCTCATATACGCGCTCGTGAGAGGCAAGGTACGAACGGGCTCATCGGAGCAGTCTTTGCGGGCGATGGATTGGAAATGGACTGCTTCTCATTCTGCACTCAGTGTTGGCAGCTTGGAGCGTCTTGTCGTGTGGACTGTAGCTGGTTGCATTTGTCCACTACGCATATGATCGGCCCAGCTTGGTGCAATACATTCCTTATTCTTTGAAAAGTTTGACTTTGGCCTGCTCCGCCCTCATCGAACAATCGTCCTTCTTGTTCTTTCTCCGCCTCCTTGCTTTTTCTACATCGAATTGTGCTTGCTCCTTGCTACATTACTCTTCTACAGAAATTCTTTGATCGCATCAACAACATGACCCTCGAAAAGGCAGAGGAGGACATGAACAGGAACCTCGACACTATCGAAGAGGAAGACGAAGAGTCCGACGATGAGTTTGCTTGGGCGTTCATCGAGACCAGATCATCCGATGATGAAGACGACGACGAAAAAGAACTTGGGCCGGCAGCCCCCGCTGCGGTTGCAACTGTGGTACCTTCCGCCCCGACCGCAGAAACCCCCGTCGCTGAAGTTCCCGCCCCAATCCAAGAGGCGAAGCCCGAGGAAGATGAAGAGAAGAAGGAAGATGACGAAGACGAAGACGACTTCGAAATCTTGGCCAACCGTTCTGTGGATTCTGGATGCGAGGCAAACGCAGACGAATTGTCGGAACCCGCCATGGAACAAGAAATGGGAATCGAAGTTGACATCTCTGTAAGCCCTTTCCTGATGAAACAAGAAGAAAACGAAGAAAAGGCAGAAAATTCCCAAGATGAAACTACTGACACGGCAGTTGCAGATGATGGTGCGCCCTCGGCCGAGATTCAGGCTGACGCCGAACCAGAAGAGGAAGAAAAGGCAGAGGCTGACGCAAAGACCACGAACGCTGATGATGCGCAGTTGGAGTCCGAATCTTCCCCGGACGCTGTGGAACATCAAGGTGCAGAGGTGGAGGCAGTAGCGGAGTCCGCAGCGGAGGCTGAGCCTGCCGCTGAATCCGAAGAAACTGAGCAAGACTCAACGCCGGCGCAGGATGTAACCGTTGACGCAGAGGATGGAATGCCAGAAACCGCTGCGGACGAAGAGCCAAAGATGGCGGGCGTGATCATGGATGATACCGCGACTTCGGTCCCAGCAGAAGATGCTCCGAAGGACGATGCAGAAGCCGTCAACGAAGATGAACCCCAGAAACAGAGCGCTATCGCCGAAGAAGGGGCGGAGGAGACCGTCGCAACAGACGACGAACCGAAGGTGGAGGACGACGCCATTGATGGGGTACCAGTCAGCGGCGTGACAAAGGAAGACGACGGCGCAGATCGCCAAGTCAAGGAAGAAACACCAGAAGCACATGCAGCAGACCAAGCCGACGAAGCGAAGCACGACGGCGGTGCCGAAGATGAGAAGGACGATGCAGAAGATACAGGTATTGATTTCCAACGCCCAGAAGCAGTCGCGGCAGCCATCAACTACTTCGCTGGCATCGTCCCCAAGAAGACAGAGTTCCGACCATCCCAAGAATGGCTGGAGGAACTGGAAGACGCGCTGCCCATGGAGACCGTCACACGCTTGATCGAATACGCCTACCCGATGGTGGACGAGGACATCGCCAAGAACAAGGACATCATCGATGAGAATAAGATCATGGCCATGCTGAAGAAGACCACCTTCGTGGGTGTCTTGCCTGTGCCGCACGCCATCCTCGTGCAAAAGTTCAATCCCAACAAGTACACGCCGGTGTGGGTGACTGCGTACCTGTGGGGTGTGATCTTCTTGAACAACCAGGAGCCACCGCTGTTCGATGGAAAATGTGTTCAGTTGTTCCAGGTCAGGACGCAAAAGGCGGAGAACCAGTAAATGACTAGGGTCGACGATGGAGACTTGCACTCCGAAGAAGTCGCAACAGCAACAGCTGCACTAATCGCAAATTCGAGTCCCTGTGATCGTTGTGACAAGGATGATGTACTCGTAGCGGAGGATTCACACCGTGGGCTCTTTTCCATGGTGCATACACGTGCAATTAGGAGCTGAGAGACAGCATCTGTGAAAAGTTTTGCAGTACCTTGAACAAATAGTCGTTAGTATCGAAACACACTTATGGTATGCGGCAGTGCTGTCATCGCTGCAGAGCGTCGGACGTCGTGGCTTCGTGTTGGCGGCAGGATGCTTGGCCGTTGCAGAGGTTGCACTAGTCCAACCGTTCACCAACGAGCTTCGCTATGCCTTCGCCAGCCCGCGCGAGTAGGCTCTCTCCGCAGTCCTCTTCTCCAGGATGTTGCAGGTCTCGCGTCCCTTGAGCTCGTCGGATGTGCTGGTTGACGCCAGATTTCACTCCGGCCAAGGCTCCTGGGACGCGTTCTTTGTCCCGTTCGTTCAGGCGCCGTGCGTCCACAGTCACATTGAACCGGCCGTTCACAATGCTGTCGGACTCTAGATTGGATGACAGCTGGGTCTGGATACATGTAATCGTATGGCACTATACACGATGAGGCACTTGCAGCATGAAGGCCGCGACCAATGCATCGAACAGCAGCCTCTTGTGCCGTTCGTGACATCGATAGCGAAAAGCAAGAACCGCAGCATGTTTGCCAAAGAACGAAACAGTTTTGGCGCGAAGCAAAACACGGACGAAGCATCCGAACGAAGTACAGACCGAGACACAAGACATGAAACATCTCCGGAACGTGAAATGACGTCATTATGTCAATTGGACCGTGTTCGTGTCGAACGATTCATTTTCATCTCGCACGCCCGACGGACAGACTGAGCAAGCCAACCATCCAAAAAATGTCAAAGGAAGAGAATCATGTTCGGTTGCGCTCTCTTGTCTTTCCCCTTTTGAAGTACATCGTCAGTCTTCTTTCGCCACCACACAGAACCACGATGTCTCAATCACCACTCACATCATCTCCACCATCCACGTGGGAGAAGCTGCGAAAGAACAGAACCTTTGATTGTTGTCCGCTCTTCCGCTTCCGTGCGTGTGGAGAACGGCAATCACAACAGTGACATCAGTCTCACCTCAGAAGCAGCTGCAACGAGACCGCCGTCATCGCCCTCGCAATCTCCAACTGCCGATCAGCACAGCCACCCATTGAATCTCCAGCATTCGGACATCGTGCCGATCCGTCTCTTCTTCCTTCGTCTGACCTCCCTTCACTCATTGTTCGCAGCAATCCAAGCTGCCACCAATCGAAGGCCACCAACACAAAGCCATCAACCAAAGAACAGTCACCGGCACCTTGCTCGTACGAATACATCAACGATCGCAAGCTTCAACGGCACAAATTCATTCCAAGCATCCTCCAACCTCTTGAGAACCACACTTGCATCGACTCTGCTCATCGTATTCCACACCTTCCGCAATGGTCCGATTCAGCAATGCTTGCGTCCAACGTCTCGCCACCAGAACCCTGCTCTGCATCGCGGTTAGGAGTGGTTCTTCCATGGTAGCGGCCTTCTCCGTGGCGCCCTCGCGGGGTCTGTCGACCGCAACCAACCACTTCCCGGCGTCCAGCGTTGCCGTCCAGCAACGATCGGTGGCATTGCGCGAAGGCGGCCAGGATGATATCGATGCATGGTATGCCGACTTCGATGTCTCCGATTTCAACGTCGAAGACTTCGACAAAAACGCCAACCGCGACTATGATGACGACAGAAACGGCGGCGGCGGCGGCCGCGGATACCGCGACAATAACAGTAACAACAACAACTACAACCGAGGTGGTGGTGGCGGCGGCTACCGCAATAGTGGCGGCAACCGGAATGCCGGTGGCAGAAACGGTGGAGGCAGATCTCGCGACCGACCGGATTACTCGCGAGATTTCGATGCAGATCAATCCAATGTCGATGAGAGCACCGTCACCACCCTGATCGAGCAACGCGACAAGGCTCGCTCGACCGGACGCTTCGAGGAGGCTGACTCGATCCGCGACACGCTGCTCGAGACCCACGGCGTCATGGTCCGCGACAAGGACCGCAAATGGAGATCGGGATGCTCCGATTCAGGCTCTGGGCGCGGCTGGCTCAGCTTCCGCGATGACAACGGCAGGGGCAATTCTCGCTTCGACAACAATCCACGAGGTGGCGGTCGTGGCCGCGGGCGTGAGATCGACTTCGGGCCCACCGGACACGACTACGTTGTCTCGCCGGATGCCGGCCCGAACGAGTCCTCTCTGTCGGAAGACCAGATCAACCAGCTCATTGCGGAACGGCTGCAGTTCAAGCTGCGTCGCAACTTCCGTCCGGCCGATGACATCCAGGAGCAGCTGGTTGCATCCGGTGTCTTCGTGCACGACGGCCGCAAGGAATGGCGCGCCGATGGCATTGGCTTCGGCAACGCCATCGATGCCCGCGCCGATGGCAAGCCCGCCAGAGAGGCCGGTCCATTCCGCATGGCCACCACGTCACAGCCGACCGAATCGGAGGAGATCATCCAGGCACTCATCGAAGAGCGCAACGAGGCGAGGAAGAACCGCAACTACGACCTCGCCGACGACATCCGCGACGAGCTACGGGAGGAGTACAATGTCGAGGTCCGAGACCGTCTCCGCCAGTGGAGCGTCGGCGGCGAGTTCGAACCAGAGAATGGCCGTGCCAACGACGGGCCGACCCACTCCGGCTTCCGCTTCCGTGGCGGTCAGCCGCTGTCCCCCGAGGAGCTCCGGGAGGTGACGCAGATGCTCGAGCTGCGCGCCGACCTGAAGGTTCAGCGGAAGTTCGCCAAGTGCGACCAGATCCGCGATCGCCTCCGCAATCAGTACAAGATCGGCATCGACGACCGAAATCGCGAATTCTACAGCGTGAACGGGGAGTACAGCGAGTCCGATGTCTCCGTCGAGCTGGATGAGCTCACCAGGGCGTACGTCCAACAGCAAATGGACAAGAGATCACTGGCCAAGCTGGAGGGCGAGTTCGACGCGGCCGATGCCATCCGTGACGAGCTGCGCGACGACTACCTCATCGAAATCAACGATAGGACGAAGCAGTGGACCGCGTTGCCATCGGAAGAGGACGAAGTCGATGGTGACGACGATGGTGACGACGATGGGGAGTACGAGGTTGTGGATGCAACGGAATTCGAAGAAACAGAAGCAGCAGCAGCAGCAAAAGACGATGATGCCGATGCCACTGCTTTTGAAAGCGACGAAGGCGTCGAGGAAGTCGGTGACGACGTTGGTGCCGAAGACGTCCTGAACGATTGGGAAGAAGCTGAAGAAGAGGACGAAGAGGAAGTGGAAGTAGAAGCAGAGGAACCTGCCGCCGGTGACCTGGACGAAGAAGACCTGGAGGTCAAGACTGTCGCCCAATTGAAGGAACTTCTGAAGGAGAGAGGACTGAAAGTCAGCGGGAAGAAGGCCGAGCTAATCGAGAGGCTGCAGACGGCGTAGAATACCAATAGTAGCGCAAGGCACCAGCATGATGAGATTCATTGCATGTGCTCGTACTCTGTGGTAAAGTGTGCAACCCTCCAGGTAGGTTACTAGTGCAACAACTCTCCTCTCTGTCTTTGTCCCTCTCTCTCTCTGTTCTGCGTGGGAGTATAGTAAAGTACTGTGGTCTACTCAAAACCATACGATCTCGAGAGTACCACCATTGCCAACCACCAAAATGTTGTCACATAGCAGGTCGCTCTCCTCTCCTCCACCATCACCTTACTTTACGCTCTACACTTTGCACTCTGCACTCTATTCTATACCCTCCAGCCACTATGATCCCCCTCCCTTCATTGCTGGAGTGGTACTGGTGGGTTTTGGGGCTCTGTGGTTTGTGAAGCGTATCACGACTGAAACGAGAGTCGGCATGGTGCCACGACTGGGAACGAGGAAGCGTTTCTCCACTTTCCTCGTGTCGTACCACCATGAGCCGCTGAGGGAGAGGACCCCACAAGGGAAGCGCGGTAAATACGTTATAGGCGTCGTTTTCCTATGGGACTCCATCAGTAGTCCAAGTAGTCCGTGTCGGACACGTCGATTGTCTACAACGTACTACCATAGTCATCCCATCAGCATTGTTTGATCACGGCTAATCCATGTATTCGCTAAATGTGTTATTGTTGTTTGTGTGTGTTTTGGGGGTCATCTACTCGGTCTGTGTGCTTTCGTCTTCGTCTTCGTCTTCGTCTTCGTCGAAGTTCTCCTCTTCTTCGTAGTCGTATTCGTCCTCGCTTTCGCTGTCGCTGTCGCTAGCGGCGATCAGGTCAATCAATTCTGGAGCACGTCTGCGGCGTTTGGTTTTTGCGATTCGCGGTTGGCGGGCGCTGGAGGGAACAGCTGAGGGAACAGGTGCGGGAATCTGGAAAGAAGTCGGGATGGAAGGAACAGGGCGTTCTGGAGCGCGACGAGCGCGTCCGCGAGAAACAGAACGGCGCGAAGCACGAGCAGCCGTCTTCGTCATGTCCACAGCCACATGAGTGGATTTTTTGCGAGGGAACTGTGCGGTGGAAAAGAAAACAGATGTGTGAGTCAAAATGATCGAGTCATGAACAACAAACGATCTTGTTTTCGCAGGGACTTGCTTACGTTTCCAGACCTTCCGAAACGGGTTCCTCGGCGAGCACGAGCAGGTGGTGCACGAGCAGTTGGCGCACGAGCCAATGGCACACGAGCAGAAGAGGGGATCAACAACAACTCGTCCTCGTCAGATGAAGAAAAGCCATCGTCGCTCTTCGCGACTCCGACGTTATGGTTCATTGTTTGTTTGCGTCTGTAGCGTGCCAAGTTTTTTGCTGTGTGTGTCACAGGATTTGTGCTGTACACCGGCACCAAGCGAACAATGAGCAGAGGCGCATCAGTGCGCACCTCGCTTTCGCGGTCGTTGATGTTCAATGATGGGTTCAGAAAGTCGATCCCGTGCATGGCATTGTCGGGGGTCATCTCAAATCTGTCGCTCACTTGGATGGGGAGGAGCTCCTTGTGTACGCGAACAGGCTGCGAGCATCCGCGGCACATGTTGCGGACGGCAAGCGCGTACGACTCGCTCCGCTCGCGTTGCCCGCGAAAAGACCGGACAAGAGCAAGGGAGGGACGCGACTCATTTAGGAGGTCAACCAGCTCCTTGTCAATAGCCCTGGATGACCCAAGTTCTTGGTTCTGACGGATCCTGACCTCCAGCACTCGCCCGCGCTCCTTGATTGCCACGTCTACGTCACCGTAGCATGTCCCTCCTGGGAGTTCGAAAGTGATTTCGAAGACCTCACCAAGTCCTTCTGGGCAGTAGGCATGACGTACAGCAGGCAAGAAAATGTCACTGTTTCTGTTCATCCAAGCTGAAATCGCGTGCCCACGACTGGGACCCTCTTGCAAGGGTGTCCCAGTGGCGGCGTTGTTCACGAGCATGCGACCTGCAGCAGAGGCGGGAAGAGCAGCAGCATGGGGAGAAGGCACGGGTGGCGGAAGAACAGGAACAGATGAGGGCTCAGGAGGAGCAGCAGTCATCCTGTTCACTGCATTGTACACGGGTCTGAGGGCTGGGGACGGATGGGTGGGGATGTGCGCCGCGATCGGCGGGGCGGGCGGCAAGACAGTTGTCGCCATCGGGATTTCGTTGGATGGTTCCCGGCCATAAGCCATACGAGAGAAAGCGCTCATCGTTTCCTTCGCTTCTTCCGGCTTTTGCTTTGCGACTTTCGTGATGGTTTCGTCGAATCGTTGTTTGAATTCAGTGGCGTTGGCAACAAGATCGGAAACGTTGGGGGAGAATTTCGTGTCCATGCGCACTGAGAAAGGTGAGTGACGGGTGATGAGAACTCCTGCTTCATGGGTTGACATTCTGCATGGCGATACCACCCAGACACGTACCGTCGTTGGTGGCCTTCTTCGCGCGATTCCTCTTCACAGAGTTCCGGAGGTTCCGAAGGTTGCGTGGAAAGTTGCGCTTGGACAAGAACCGCAACTCCGAGTTTTCCTCCCAAACGACTCTTGCCGGTGTTGTCATGGGGATCGCCCCGCTCTCGATCTTCGCCCGCAGGTCACGGATCTGCGAATACAGTCGCTCGTTCCATTCGGCTCCATCGCCGTCATCCAGCTTCGCGACACCGGCCTTCCTCGGCATGTTTGACTGTTACTTACTGGCGAATGGTGGGGGAGCGTTTGAGACAGTTATGCGAATGCTATCTGGATGCGTTTTATGAAACGAAGAGTGTTGCTGCATTCCGAGGCTTCCTCCTGTGTTCGTTTTCATCATGTGGTGATCAACAAGCTTGTCATGCACAGCATCCGCACTATCCATCACCGTGTTGCAGCGTGATCATCCCATGTGGAGCTACTCCCCTCCACTAGCGTCCAACGCATGCTACAAGCCTAGTCGATCCCGCGTTCGAGAAGGAATGATTATATCTTATAAAAGGAATATATATTTTATAACAATATGTACATGTCTAAGTGTACGTTACATAAATATACACCTTCGAAGATGAGTGTATATACAATACTAGGCTAGACCCAACGCACAACGTACGGTTTGGGACGGCTCCTATGAGTCGAAATTTTGGGATACACATGGTTCTCTTTGCGTGCGCCGCACTCGCTCGGAGCATGCACGTGTCACTACCACTTTGACGCTTTGGCTCTTCACCATGTGCTTCGATCCGTTGAGACAATGATGTGAGGTTCGCGTGCTTGTCACCATGTGCCTCTAAGTGGAATGTGTTTGGATAGACAACGACACGACATGTATGTGCGACACGCATGAGACAGGATCAGCGTAGACGAGCAAACTTGGGGAATCGACGAGCAAACGAGGGGGAGTCGACGAGCAAACGAGGCGCGTCCGACGAGCAAACGAGGGGAATCGACGAGCAAACTTGGGGAATCGACGAGCAAAGGACACTAAATCAGCCCAAAATACCGCGGATTTGGCACTGCGACATGGGGGTGATAGTTGATCAAGCTAATGCATCGGGTATAGTTGTCTTTTTACCTGCAGTATGATGCAGAAATGAAAAATTGATAAGACAGATGAGACATGCAGCTTGTGTTGTTCAGCTTAAGTGGTTGATGTTGATTGAAAGCTGCGTTCGGAAACACAATTGACATGAGAGTTTTGCATCGCAACCTTGTCATCTACGATACTGCGACATGTTGCTGTAAATGATTTTGTCGTATGGGACGTGTCGAAAGTACAGAAATAGTCCACACTTGAGGGGAATCGACGAGCAAACTTGGGGAATCGACGAGCAAACTTGGGGAATCGACGAGCAAACGAGGGGGAGTCGACGAGCAAACGAGGCGCGTCCGACGAGCAAACGAGGGGAGTCGACGAGCAAACGAGGGGAGTCGACGAGCAACCGACATGGACACGAGCTCGACGGGAGCGCGACTTGCACAAGACCTAGACACGACATGTGTTGGATCTCAAGGTGAAGCCTGCTGTCCATAATTGTATACTCATGAATGAAGGTCAATCATTCATCATACCGCGCACAACTGTTTGCTGGGATCCGTAAATAGGAGGACAGCACCGCGCAGTCAGGGATGAGCCATCGCGCAGGATGACCAACCGCTTCAAACAACATGTCTCTGCGCTTAGTGCTCCTTGGTTACAGTGGAGGACGAACAGAACCGCGCACGTGCCCTCCTCCAAGAAGTCGTGGATACACACAAGATGATGATGTTTTATTCGGCAACGGATACAAGAATGTGTCCTTGCTTTCCGTTGGGTTGTGGCTTGTTTGGTGCCCTTGGGCGCGACGAAGCGCAATTGACAGTGACGTTGCGGGACAACGAAACGCTTGTCTTGCCTTCTCTGCGACTTGCACGCCCTGGTGAACACAGCGCGTGATCAGCTCCCCAACAGCGACAGGGCGACAACAACTGGTCTACCAGGAGACACGCAGAGTTCGCGGAGAAACGCTGGTTCCTCCTTACCAAGTTGCAGTTTATTTGCGCACTATGTCTACTATTTCAACGGTTACAACGTTGACATTGTTGGTTTTCGCTTCATTTTGATAATTCAAGGAGGCGCAAGAGCTCACAATTCGCAACAATACAAACATGTTACTCCCTCATGGAACGTTCGCGACTGTTGGTTTCGGGCTGATTGGGTCTCGCCCAAGAGGCATGCTTACAAACAATCTTTCCATGGAGTCATTGCGACAGTTCGCGTCTGTGTTTGGGACGCATCCTGACATCGTGCACATCTTGTGGAACGAGCTCGCAGACGCTCGAGCTCTGCCACGCGCGGCCGAACCAAAACATCTCCTTTGGACGTGCGCGTTTCTTCGTCTGTACGTGTCTGAGACTGCGTTAGCCGCTGTGTGCAAGTGTTCGGCAAAAACACTTCGCAAATGGATGTGGCTTATGATGGCAGCCGTTGAAACCGTTAAAGATCGAATCGTAAGTACTAAATAAATCTCAAAACCGAACTGCGACACAAAATTATTTTCACTCCATTCACTCACACAAGCTTCTAATTTTTTCTTCCTCGTGGTACCGCTCCAATTGACAGATTGTCTGGAACCGTCGTTTCGTTGGCGCAAGTCACGATGCAAAAGCTCTTGTCACTGTTGACGGGACCGACATGCGAATCACCGAACCGAAACCGTTTAGCCAGAAGTGGTACTCGTTCAAGTTTCGCGCTGCTGGTGTGCGCTATGAGTTGGCTGTTGCGATCTCTACTGGCGAGATTGTTTGGGCGAATGGGCCTTTCCCGTGTGGCCTGTTGAACGATCTTTCGATCTTCCGTCTGGGACTAAAACCGAAATTAGTGCAGCACGAAGTCGTCGTTGCAGATGCCGGATACCGTGGGGACCCGTGTGTCTTTCCCCCAACATTTCGTGCAGATGGGATCATGCGGTGCCGCCACGAAACGGTCAACAGGCGAATCAAGCACTGGCAATGCATGCACCTGAAGTGGCGGCACCACGTGGACAAGCATCGCCTTGCATTCAACGCGGTTGCCATCCTCACCCAAATTGAACTGAGCAACGGCTTCCCCTCGTTTGACGTTGTTGTCGCCATGCAAGAAGCACGCGAACGTGCCATCGCCCAAGCAGATGCACAACACACAAACACTACTAATTAGGCCGTCCCAAGTAGCAGTAACAAATAGCCAGAATTTAACAAGCATAAAATGTTAATTGTTGATGTCCTCCCTTGTCTGTAGTAGTGAGTTCGTGTTTGGTGTCCTGGTTTGAAAAAGGCAAGCACAGCATCGCGCTGACTGGTTCATCGTGTAAGTGCTCTGCTTTACTGTGGGGAACACTATTTGCCAACGATGCATCTCGGACCCACTGGAAAGCCGTTGTGGAAAAAACGACGAAGGAGCTTCGTCCACGTGGGGTGACATCCTTCCTGGATCACAAGAGGATGGACTAGGCAACCAGACACTGTTGCTTGCGCAAAACAATCCGAGTGTGTCCTAATGAAACGAACGAAAACACCAGGGAAGCATCTGGACTGTGCAATCACACGCACGTTGAGCGGAGGGGTGGGAGGATGTTGACAGCAACAGCCGACGATGAGAGCGACACGAGCAGGGGAGCGACACGAGCAGGGTTCATCACGCAACGACGCGTGCCTATCAGGACAGGAAAGGGAGGACATGATGCTGCCTACCCCCCTGCGAACGAACATGCTCACTTTCGTCACGGGTGTGGAGAGTGACGAGTGAAGAACCGAAGTACACTGGGCAAGAGTATGATGAGACGATGCATGTTTGTTGGAGTGCTGCGCAGCAATGAATTGTGGCGCGAAAAAAAAAAAACACCCACACGTTCGAGAGTTGTTCCGGCACGAAGGCACGCACCAGCACGAACAACGAATGCGAAGCAAGGACCCTCTTGAAAAGCAAGGGGCGATTGAGCCGAAGGGCTGTCACGGCGGAAAGGAGGCAATGTGACGTCGCGTGTATGGGAATGGGGATGTCTTGGAGCAGACACGAGGGGATGGAAGGAGAGCAAAGCGGACGTCATTGGCACGTTCACATGGTGCTGGACAACGCCCAGGGCACGCACATCAATAAGCGCAACATCACGCCGACACGGGAAAGGCGTGCTCTAGTAGTCGCATGAGTCGATGATCCGAACGAACAAAGCACGGCACAACACGCTTCAAGCGTGAATAAAGTACAAATCGACACATGTGGTGTCTTTACCGCGCTTCCCAAGAGGATGAGAAGACGCTATGCAGTGAGCGCATCGTGTTTGGCGATCAGATCGCGATGATTGGGCACCTAAATCCCACAAACTCAAGAAGCAACTCGGGGACAACAACTTTTGGCCTTCCTCTTTTCGTCACAAACCTGCCACCAACGACATCAACGACATCAACAACGTCAGCAGCATCAACAGCAATAGCAGTATCATACCAATACTCAGTCATAGCCACAGCTACAGATTTATGGAATCTGTTCCTGAGCAGTATTGCTGTTGATGCGAAGAAAGACGCAAAGGTGACACCGACGGCGAATTACTCCCTCCGGCTTTCACCTATCCATCCTAGCGCCCCAGGCGTCCATGAGTATTGGCGCGCGTACGCATTCGAGCATCCCTCCCCGAGCATGTCTTCCGTCGCCCACCTCCCTGTTGCCTCGCTTTCCGCAGCCTCCCCTGGCCATCAGATGAGCAACCCTGTTGATCCATCGTGCGCCGGTCCACTCGTTGATGATGAAAGTGCATCCGGAGAGAAGGTGGTCGACGACCTTGCTGATCAGAGTGGCCAGGCTGTTCTTCAGACTGTTCCCCAGACTCATCGGCAAGAGCATGGCCAGGAAGACCAGACGGAAGAGTCAGATCGACACGTCCAGCATATCAAGCACACCGAGCATACGCCGCGTTCGGGAAGCACGTCGATACAGCACCTGCCGCAATGCCTCAAGCAAAAGATCGCTTCCTACCTCTCGGTTCTCGATGCGAGGAGCGCCTCCAAGTCGTGCAAGGCCATGCAAGATGACCTCTGTTTGTCGGAGATATGCATGAAGATTGCCTTCAAATCATGGCACGGGACTGGGGAATACACGACATCGAAGAGACGAGGGCCAACGATCCGGAGGAGTTATGCGTCCACCCGTTACAACCGCCACAGCCGTCGCAACAACGAACGAGCAAACCGTCGTACTGCGAATGCACCTGCGGCAACTGGCAACGACGATACTAACACCAACACTCGCATCGGAGATTTCAGCGATGTGCGACGAGGCCCCAAGATACCGCACTTTCGAGGACGCACACATTCCATCACCCTGACAGGTGAGCTGTCATGACGATGTTGCGATGCTATCCTGTCGTATCCTCATGTTGTATGTTCGCACCGTATGTTCGTATCGTACGGATGCACTTGGACGTCCGTCCGTGAGGATACTTTCGCATCGTATTGGTACGCTCGTGCCCCTCTGTGCTGCATACCCGCGGTGCATGGTAGCAGGGCTCCCACGATTCTTGGAATCATGCCTTCTCGATACGTTCACTCCACGGGATGAATGTATCGTTCCACACCTTACCTCCTTCTGCTCACGCACATACGACGACTTAGAGTAGTATCTTCCAACTCACTCTGTGTCTCTCGTCCTTTCTTAATTTTCTCAACGTCATTCTTCTCGATGGGGTGGCCACTGGCCACACCCCCACCGAACCGGCTTCACTCGATCATTGATTCAATCGCTAAATCTGAATCAACTGCTGACTCTCCCCATTGCCAAGGCTCTTGGTCGTTGAATACCCATAGCTTCATCCGGCGGGGTGAGTTCTATGTCGTCGCGCACGAGGTTGGGAAATGCATCCACGACCACAACAACTTGCCCTTTGATGGAGGGCGAGTGCTTTGGGCAAGCCCCATTGAAAGCATACCCAGCGTACCAGCTCAGGGATTCCTGGATGCGGCAGAGACTTGGATCAACATCACCATCCCAATCCATCCAAGGCGCTCCGAGGACTACTACCTCTACGTCAAGTCAGGTCCTCCGCAGCTTATGCTGGCGCCTTGCCTGCAGGTCAGCAACCTCATGGCGGAGGTCGTCATCTATGACAACGCGCATGGAGAATTGTCAAAGCAATACGGTGTTCTGGTGCGGCACATGACCAAGGTAGAGAACCGTGGCGCTTTTTACACCAAGATGCTGCAAGCGGTCACGAGATCCATACGAATACAGCTGGCAAGGAAGCACGCAACCGAAGCCAACGAACACCAACGCAGCCTCGCGATCCCCTCCTCCTCCACAATCCACGCAGCGACCGCAACCAGCCTTGCAGGCAAAACGCCGTCCAACAATATCGACCATTGGACCTACGCTATTGATCCCTTTCTGGAAACCTTCTTTGAGCAATCCAAGATCGAACGCGATTCAGATACGCTCCAGATCTTGGAGGAAATCGCCTGTTTCCTCTCCGAACACGCTTACATCTCGGAAACTCGAGTGTGTGATGACCAAGAGCGCTCGCACGGTGGTAGTAAGGGCATTGGCGACTGCGACGAATGTCATGGCGAGATTAACAGCTCTTACAGCGGCAATTCGGCACCTCCGGACTGGGTGCCCTTTTCCAGTTCCCTGTCCACGAGTAGCGGCGGCAGCAGCGGTGGCAGCAGCATCAGCGGCCTGATGGATGGGATTGACTCCATAGACATCAATCGTACCGCAACCGATTCTAAGCCCAGAGGAGTCATTGCTGAACAGTATCTGAGTGCCATGCGTCAGCAGCAACAACAACAACATCAACAACAGCATCACCACCACCATCATCAAAGAGATCAAAGGCATTGGCGTCTTTCCAGTGAACCTAATGCAGCTCCGGTGCGCCACGGAACGGTAGCGTCAACAAGCGCTGTGACCGACGGCATCATCGATAGCATGAACAGATCTCGACACGCCCGGCGATGGTACGATCCTCGAACGCGTCAATTCCTTCGAAAAGCTCTATCGCGATTCAGAAGACCAGCAAGGTCAAGCCGCAGAAAGCAGGCCAGAAGGTCCAGCGAAGCAACCGAAGCCATGCTATCCAGTCAATCTTGGACTGTCGATCAGCCATAAAAGGGTCCTCGCAAAGTTCATCGAGGGTTTGAATTGCTCTACTCTAAACCTATTCACAGGCACTGGAAAAAGGAGGCCGGCTCTGTTTTGATGAGTCGTGCGTGCTGGTGCTATGTCCGGTAGAGTGATACGATAGTTGCGATCCTTGCTTTGAATAGATCAATCTCGGTACGATAGCATGAGCTGCAGATCATCACAATGAGCGCGCCGTGCATCATCATGGATATCCGTAGGGAGCGCGAGTAGATCACAGTGGAGTACGCAGGCAAATGTGACTTGGACATTCACAACGATCACCAACGTTCAACAGCAACACTGCCATCCACCGGATTCCAGCGCCCGAACCTTTCATTTCACTGGAATCATCGACATGGTCAAGCACGGTTGCGTTTCATCTTCTCTGTTCATCACACTTCCCTGCCAAGCTGCAGCCGCTGTTATTGCCGTCTGTATTTCCCATCATCCAATTCTCGAAGATCCTTGGTGGACCAGCGACTGCTTGGTATGATGAGTATCGTTTGTTTGATGGTCATGATCGCAATCTCGCTCCTGCTTTCACTTGGGCGAGTATGGTGTTATACCTTGCATGCTCTTCTTGCTCTTCATGCCTTGTGTTGTTGTCTTGTGTTGTTTTTGATTTGATGTGTGTGGACCTGTGCAAACAAGTATAGTAGCCTGAATCCACCGTAAATTGTGATGTGGTTGAGGTCGTGCATGCTGCCTCCAATAACGTCACGACACAACGGCGACGCGTTTGCGAATCGTGATATCGTTCCACGTTGTGTGACGATGTGCCACAAATTGCCACGTTATCATGTCAGGTGCGCGCCGGTCGACGAGCGAGTCGTGATTTAAAAACGATTGGATGGATCGATCGACGAATATCAATCGGGACTGGATGTATTCTTACATGTGTGTGTGTTGTTCATGGTTTGTTTGTGTGGATCACGAATGTGATCGTGGCCGGCTTTGGTTGGTTGGTGTGTTGTTGTGCTTGTGCGGGCGTGTAACGGACGTTGGCGTGTGCGTTGGCGTGTGCGCAAGCGTGTTGTGTTGTGGCGGTCCCGCGCTTTTCTGGGCTGTTGGGATTGTTCTTGTTGTTTTCTCTTTTTGTCGCTTGTTCTGTGTTGTTGTGGTTGGAGAAGTGGGGAAAATGGTGAGATGGAAGAAACAGAAGGATGAAAGAGAGGAAGAGAAGAAGCCAATAAGAGGAAAGAGGAAAGAGGAACGAAGGAGCAAGTTGGCTGCACCTTTCATGCCAAACCATTCATCCCATCTTCGGCTTTGATTGCACTTGCACTCGCACTTCGATTGTGATTGTGATTGTGATTGTAGTTGGAGGTGTGGCTGTAAGTGTCGCCGTGCACATCCCCAGTGTTCCCACCACTCCACCAAACTCCCAATTCATCCATCGTTCCATCATTCCATCGTTCCATCAACACCTCAAGAAGAGCTCCTCTTTTGGCATTCAACAGAAGCCTGGGATTGGAGGCATCGCAACCATTGCTCTTTCCTCCCCTCCACATCCGCATACACATACACATACCCTGGAGCATGGATGAGTTGAAGTGCACGAGTACAGAGTAGACGATAAAGACGAGGGGCAACAGAGCTTCCTCTGCGAGTACTCTGCCCTACAAGCAGACCAGACTGAACTACATACAACAGATCACAGCAGATCACAACAGCTCAGATCACAACAGAACAAACCCAAGCTGAAAGATGTGGTTGGACAAGCTTCTGGGGTCGCTTCCATCCCGGTCACCGCAGCAGCAGTCGTACTTGGGTGATCTCGTCGATATTGGTGTGGATGAAGGCATGGCAATTGACATTGACATAGATGCTGACATTGATGCTGACATTGATACTGACGCTGATGTGGATGATAGGGGAGATTGGGACGCCCATCATCGCCATCGTCATCGTCATCATGGGAATCAACATCGTCATCAACAGTACCATGGATACCAATATGAGCAACAAACTCAAGCGGGGCGTATGCACCATGGTGGACAGGACAAGCGCAGGAAGGAGGTGCCTACCAAGTATGCTAGGGAAGCAGCAGCAGCAGCAGCAGAAGCAGAAGCAACACTGCCAGCAAAAACCGCAGCAGTCACAGCAACAGCTTCAGTGTCGGCGTCGGCATCGGCAGCACTCCCGATCTCCATGGAAGAATCGAAGGAGATGACGAAGTTCCGATTCTTGCAGTGCTTCCTCTTCGACATGAACTTCCACCAACCAATGTCAGAGGGTCTTTTCCATTCCCACTCACATTCGCATCTGGACTCTGAAGTGCGAGGATATGAACAAGCAGAGTCGAGGGCAGATGCACATCCTGATTCACATGCACATTCACATGCAGATACGGATGGAGATGCATCGTCGCAATACAGCCAACAGCATGAGCATGAATATGTGCATGAATATGTACATGAACGGGGCCAAGCGCAAAGACACGAACGTCAAGGTGGAACTGATCAAAGACGTCAGCGTGGGCACCAGCATGAAGCACACATTGGTGTCAAGTCGGGTATCAGACAGAGATCGGAACATGCCGTCCACAGCCAACGTGTTGATTACTCGCATCTCCCGAATCATGCGCATCATGCACGCCATGCACAACGTGCACACCATCCACAACAGAAGCACCACCACTACCAACAACAGCAGCAACAACAGCAACAACAACAACCGCGGCGATCACATGTAAACGCGACCGCATCTCCAGTGTACCTATCGCACTCCGGTGATCCATCCTTGTCGTTTTCGTCGTCGTCGTGCTCTTCGTCTTCGCTCCTTGGGTATCGGCAAGTCATGAAACAGCAAGATGCGGCAACCAGATCCCGCTCGAGCAACAACAGCAACGGTGCTGTGCATGGCGATGGAATCCCGAATCGGCAAGCCACTAACAGGGACAGCCGTATTCCAACGAATGGTCGTGTTGCTATTAGCGACAGAAGGAACAACAACAGCAGCAGCAACAGATCCAGCGGAAATGATGGTGGTGCTGGAGCTGGAAGTATTGACTGTTCGAGCGCGGTTGTCGACTCACCCCATGATGCTTCCGCTCGTTCTCAGAGGCAAGACCATGATCCAACCCACAGCCTTCAGCATCATCATCAGCATCGTCAACAGCAGCAGAATCATCAACGGCAGTATCAACAGCACCATCATCATCAGCAGCAGCATCAGCAGAATCAGCAACAGATGCAATATCTGCACCATCTACAACACGCACGACAACACCAGGCATACCAGCAACATCATCATCAACAACAACAACAACATCACATGCATCAGCAACAGATGTACCAACAACACTATTCTCCTCATCAACCTGTTCCTTCTCACCACCCACATCAGCATCACTCACATCAGCAGCATTCCAGCACCCACACCAACCCACAACGTGACCAACGTGGCCAACGTGATCAACATAACCAACGCAACCAAAACAAGAACCAACCATACAAACTGGCACTCAACAAGCAACCCTTCGCGCCACCTCCTCTCCCGCCACAACACCTGGTCGATTCGTGGAGGGCGACCATCGATCCTCGCACTCATCGAGAATACTTCTACAACACGCATACCAATCACACACAATGGAACAAACCGCATGAGCTCGTGGCCGTGGAGGAGTATCAGAGGTGGGAGAAGCGGCAGCGCGATCTGCACTTCTTTCAGCAGATGGAGTATCGCCTGCTGTCTCACATAGCTCACGGGAAGTCTTGGATCCCTCAGGAAACGATCGCACCGCAGAAGCCATCCAGCGTGAGCAGCAAGCGCAATCAAGGACAGGTCGAAGGGGTTTCCGAACACGAATACTCGCACGAGAGATCGCTCGAAGCACAGTACAAGAGACCTGAGCGTGGGAATGAACATGAACATGGGAATGAACATGAACGTGGAAATGAACATGAACGTGGACGTGGACGGGAAGAGCTTCGACATCATCAGCAAGATGTTGACGGTGCAGATGCCACCTCCCATAGTCATGCAAGGTATTCGACCACGAGGGGAGGTAGACAAGAAACAGTGAGCACTGCAACACGACAGCAGAGAGAGTATGCGGAGATGAGAAATGGCGGAGGGGAGGTATCGTCGTCGTCATCATCATCGTCACCATCGCCATCTTTGACGAACAAGAAAGTGCGACCGAAGTATGTGAGGATATCAACAGACAACCAAGCAAAAGACAGCAGTAGCAACAGTGACATCGATACCGACATCGATACCGACACCGGAACTGGCACTGGCACACGCAGCGGCAGAAAAAGCAATGGCCGTGATGGCAATCGAAAGAAAGAGAGGAGGGAGAGGAGAAGACAGAGAGAACAGGGTCCTCGAATTCGCACGATCTCGGGCATGGACCTTTCTGTGCTTGCGGAATTGCAACGTTCAGAACCGCACCTGCAAGTGCATCCACGACAGACACACCAACAGCAGAGGCAACAGCAGAAGCAGAAGCAACAGCCACGAAAGAGACAGGGTCAGGCTCCACAACGCAAAGACAGGCATGGTCGCCAAACACGACCACACCAACAACGACCACAGAGTGCGAGCCAGGACCCACAGCTCATCAATCACAAGGAACCGCAGTCCAAGGAGCGGAATGATAACCAAGAGACGAGGATCCGACCTCCACTCCCATCTCCATCATTGGGAGCGAATGGTCACGATGACGGCCGACGTAATGTCCAAACCAGTCTCAGCACCGTTCTCATCGCTAATGCCGCTGTCGATGGCACTTCTGATGCCACTTCCGATGTCGATGTCGATACCGCGAAAGCACAAATCGCAGCAGCCGCATCGGTATCAGTACCGGTACCAGTGCCGGCATCTATGGAAGGGATGAGCGCCACAAACGCGGACACATCGCAGTGGGAAGGGCAGAGGCGGATGCGTCATGTCCGACGCAACACAGGAGATGGCAACATCAACATTGGGCCTTCCATGGTCAATCCAGACATCGATGCTACCATCAAGTGTGTGTGTGGCGTCTACAGGGCTCACATCGTGCAGTCAGTCCAAGCCATGGAATCGAACGAGGTTTTCGCTCCTGCGTCTGCGTCTGCGTCTGCGCCCTCATTGACACACGCGTCTACATCCGTGTCTACATCCGCAGGTAGCGATCCTCGTTCATCTCAACCCTCAGGCAGATCAACAACAAGAGGAGGACAAGCAGCAGCCAGGACAGCTACGACCACAGAAATGGCAGCGGCAGCGGCAGGGGCAGGGGTAGCGACATCGTCGAGGTTGGGAGCAGGAGAAGCCAAGACCGAGATTGTGGTGGACTATCGATCGCCGGACTCGGTTGTGTCAGTGAATCCTGCCCATGCCAGTACATCAGCGCGTTCACTGGTTGCGGCCGACCCGTTTGCCCACATCTTCTCTGATCATCCACAGCCTCAATCTCAGCTTCAGCATCGCCACTACCACCGCCAGCAGCAGCAGCAGCAGCAGCAACAACAGTATCGACAACAGCAACAACAGCAACCGAAATCTCACCATCATACTGGGAAGTACAACAGCCGTGCTGTGGATGCGAATATTGCTACATGTAACAGCGGCACTGGCGTCAACACTGCCAGTGGCAGCAACAGCAGAAGCAACATCCCAACACTCGACCACATCATCGACTTCTACACCAAGCTGTTCCGCAGAACGAAGATGGAGCAGGACACCATCATCATGACATTGATCTATGTGGAGCGGCTGAAGAAGAGGACGAACGGGACGCTCGCACTCAATCCCTCCAACTGGAAGTCGATTCTGGTGTCGTGCATGGTGCTGGCGAGCAAGGTGTGGGACGATCTGTCCATGTGGAACGTGGATTTTTCGAACATCTTTGTTGCATCTGGCATCGACGGTAGTATGGGCGTTGGTCATGCCGATTCCACCAATGCTAACGCCTGTACAAACACAAATAGAAATGGAAGAGCTGGTACCAGCGTGGGAACCAGCACAGATCTCAGCAATGCCGACGCGCGTCGGCAACAAGAGCGTCAGAACATGTTGTTGGAGGCCGCCTGGAATTCTGGTGACAGCACGTTCCTGAGGTCCATGACACTGATGAGGGTGAATCAGCTGGAACTGGCGTTGTTGCAGAGCCTGCATTTCGACGTTCGCGTCCCAGCAAGCGAGTATGCGAAATATTACTTCTTGATTCGCAGTCTGTTGATGCGCGGTGGCTTGCTATCGTCATCATCCATATCCCAGCCTGGATCGATGTCGTCGATGTCTTCCATACCATCAACGTCACCGTCAACATTAACATCAACATCAATGCTATCAGCCTCATCAGTGAAACCTTCGAAGATGGGATGGAATGATGGCGCACCGAGGGATGGAAATCGTGGACATCAAGGAATGGACGAAGGAGAAGAAGCGAGACACTTCTTGAGGATGGAGAGCAAGACGAACAACTACCAGCAATCGATGATGTCGTCAATTCCATCGATGCCAACTGACGCAACAAGTGTGAGCGTGAGTGGGAGTGGGAGTCAGCTTCGTCCATGGCCGTGGTCAAGCTCAATCACGAGCACACAAGAAGCACCATCAGGTGCGGGCACACATCAAGGTGCATCGGGTGCGCGCCGTGAAGCGGGAACACGTCACCGTCGGTCCAGGAGCATGGACGGATCTCAATGTCAGTGGCTGTCATCACTGTCATGATGACGATTATGATGACAATTTGATGACGATGGCCCTGACGATGGTTGCGACTGCGACTGGAGTCCTCCATGGTTGCATACGATTTGGTTTGATACCACCGATACGGCCGTACGTGCGTGTAACGTGGAATAGTGAGAGTAGCATGGCGAACGCAGGTGCAAGTACTCTATGATGGTTTACGATCTATTATACATACTCCAGATAACAGAGTTACGCTACGGTTGTCTGTGATACTCCGACGGGTAGAGTACTCTATTCTATTCCACAATACCCACTGGATATCGCGACTGCAGGTGACTGGTGGGGAAGTGTCCGACGAGTAATCGAGCGATAGTGCGCCACAGAGTATGTATGATACATCATGCGGCTGCAACAGGCTATGTCGGAGCAGAAGGCGATAGGGTGGGGAATGATGGTGCGAGGTCGGTGGTCCACGAAGTGGCAGAGAATTCAGGAATGCACGATGGAGGTCCGCGGCCAGCCGGGAAGGCCGGCCAATTGGATTGCGAGAGCCATGGTAGGGCTATGGGAAGTTGGGTGGAAGGCGTGGATGACATACAGCAAGTACTACACGAAAGTGAGCAGGCGGCGGCGGTGGCCAAAGTGTCTCAGGAGGCTGCGGATGCAGTAAGAGACGAGTGGCGCCATGGAGTACGAGGGATCAAAGGTGACGACACCAGGCTGCTGACCCACACGACGGAGGCAGCGGTTCGAGCACAATCGGCAGAGGACCAAATGTTGTGGGTGCGTCATGCACGGGCAGCCCGGCAAGCAGGGTTGCAGCGGAGTACGGGCGACCTGATTCAGCAACAGCGAAAGCGGAAGGAATATGCGACGAGGCAGGATACGGCAGGTCGCCGGGTTCGGCAGCGGCGCCTTTCGCGATGACAGAAAAAGAGAGTGAAGTGCACGATGGCGAGAGCTGAGTGCCCAGTGCGGTATGTTTTATGGCCTGTGGAATTGGCAACCCTGCGGTAGACCCAGGAGTGAGAGATCTAGGTAGGTCGTTCGAGCGCAGTCGGCCCGTCCAGGTTCGCCGTATGCCGGCGACGTTAAAGCTATCGAGGCGACCCTCGTATGAGGGGATAATCTGTGTGTATTATTATTATTATTATGTATGATGCATCGTTGCGGCCAGTATCTGTGCGAGTACGACAAATGCTGAAGCATCTCCAGTTGTTCGCTTGTCGGCTTATCCGCTTGTCCGTGACGTCTGTCTCATACGAGCTACAGCTTCCGACCTCCTCTTTGTTTGCGCTGTCCGAGGATGTCGGACTACCGGACCGATGACGGGATGGGATGATTCCGGCTGGCGCATCGCTTCCCAAAGAACTAGCGTGCGTGGTGAACATCAAATGGATTCAACGGCGGAAGCCCAAGTCACGATTGTGGAGACGAGCGTGTGGACGCATGACATCCACCGGGACCGAGCGATTCCATCCTCTTGATTTGTCCTGATGGGTCCTTTTGCATTCAAATCGCCCGAGTGATTCATCGTCTGCTGACGGGGTGACGATGTTCGTCATTCAATATTGTTCGGCAAAGGATGGGTACCCACGGGCGGGGACATCCGCCGGTACGGAACGAATGCAATCGGGATTGTCGCGTGCCCCTTGATATGGTTGCTTGGGCATGGTACTTAGGTATAGTGCACGCTGTACTCAGCTTCCCGCATCTGTCTCTTCCGTGAGGTGGGTGCTCGCTGTTGAAACTTTGCCGATGGTTGTGTTGAGGTGGCCTTCCTTGCTTGCATCCATCCTCTTCCTGACTTCGGCACATATATCTTCCACATCCGACAGGAAGTTCCGCATTCCATCCATTTGCAATTGCTTGGCACGGAACCAGAAAAACACTCGTCCTCGCCAGTTGTTGGGTGCCAATGCACAGGAAAAGGTGATATGACAGGAGCCGCTCTCATTGGTCGTGCATTCCGATTGCAGTCGTTGCTGCTGCTGTTGTTGCTTTTGGCCTGGCTGCACCTCATGGACTATTTGTGTTGTAGTCAAAGTGCAGGACCCCAGGGTCGCTGCCCAGGATATTTCATAGCGATTGCTTTCCGAATCGACATCCACTCTCGTGAGCGTGGAGACAGAGCTGTAGCTTCGTTTATCAGCCAGCACGAAATCAGCCTGGTACTTGGAGCCTACCAGCAACTGATCAGTGCGTTGTCTGATGTTGACCTCTTTGGGGGCTCTGGTTTTATTGCGAATGGCGCTGTGAGCATCACTGGCAAAGGTGTTTCCTGGAATTGGACGAGTAAGAGCGCCTTCCTTCGCAGAAGAATTCCCTACGTCAGGACTTGACAAGCGCTCCATCCGTGTGCACATGCGAAAGACCTGCGGATGACAACTGAAGTCCGCCAGCACATCGAAAGCTGACTCAGCTGGAATGTCCACAACTGTGGAAGCTGCTATGCTTAAGTAGTTCTTCGTCCTCATGGTCATTGTCGTCATGGTGCTGTATGTTGCTGTGCGTTCTCGTAGTCTCCCAGCTATCGGTCTCTTGATCCGATTGTTCACTCTACCAGATCTGTTCGAGTTCCTCCGGATGCGTTGCAGAGTCGCTTTGTGGGTGATGCGGCTGGTGATCGCAAAACGGTGGAGAATGGAGTTGTTTGGAACAACGCAACTGTGACGCTGACGGCCGCCGCAGCCACCAAGATGGATGTGATGTTGTTCTTGCTGCTCCTCTCACCGAACACCGGCGTTTGCATGTGAGGGCAGGCTTTGTTGGTGCTGGTGTTGGTGTTTGTGCGCATTCGTATGGTATCATGCTTCCATGTTTGCGGAGAGGTGATGAGGGAGATGCGAAGCACAAGCCACCTTCGAGTTCGAGAGACGCTCTGTCGTGTGTTTGTTTTCGACACCTCGGTTCGCTTTGGGTGTTGACTGTGGATCGTGTATCGTGACTTCGCGCAAAGCGGACAAGAGGGGACAAGTTGCTCTGTGTCCAAACTCTCTGCTTCGCTCTTGTTTTCGTCTGCCTTGCGAATGCGCTCATGGCACTGTACTCACAAATACCGACGAGGACTGCAGTGCTGCCAACCACGCGATCTTGCGTTATTGATGGCATCGCTGCGATGGGAAGGTGGCGAATCGCACCCACTGTGTATTGGTATGGTAGAAGTTGTAGGAGCCGACGAAGATGCCGCAGCCTGCGCCCGATCACTCCTCGCGACCAGGAGATTAAGGATGGTGATACGTCGTGTCACAGGCCGCGTCGATGGACATGAACAATTTACCAGTCCGCAGCTGACTTGGATTTCGGCACATCATCTGTATTTCTTGTTGATGTTTTGTGCACTGGCTGGTTCTGCGAAAGACCTCACGGGATGGCAACCAGACCTGCAGAACCACCGTTGCTGGCGTTGACAGTCAGAGTAAACCGTTGGTCCGAAGGTTGATGCTTCGTCTGCTGACGGATGACGACCCTCCCCACCAATAGCTCGAGATAAATGGACACCCAAAGGTATCGACATCCACCGCTTCTGAACTCGCCACGCCTGGATTTCCGCATCGCCGAGCGAACTGTTGCTCGGGCGTGGCAACTAATTTAAGCCGCACTGGATTCAACTCGCCACTCGCGATACTTGCGTGAGCTGGGTGCTCGCTGTTGAGTCTTTGCCTATGGTTGGGTTGAGTGGGCATTCCTCCGTTGCTTTCATTCTCCTCCTGACTTCGGCACATAAATCTTCCACGTCGAACTTAAAGATTTGGGCTCCTTCTTTTTGCAATTGCTTGCCGCGGAACCATAAAAATAGTCGCCCTCGCCAATTGTTGGGGATCAATGCAAAGGAAAAGGTGAGATGGCAGAGGCTAGGCTCGTTGGCGTCACATCCTTGTTGCTGTTGCTGTTGCTGTTGCTTTTGGTCTGGCTGCACCTCATGCAGCATTTGTGTTGTAGTCAAAGTGCAGGACCCCATAGTCGCTGCCCATGATATTTCATAGCGATTGCTGTCTGAGTCGGCATCCACACTTGTGATGGTGCAGACGGCTCTATAGTTTCGGTTGCCGCCAGCCACGTACTCAGAAAGGTACTTGGACCCCACCAGCGAGCGATCAGCGCGCGTCCCCGTGTTGGCGTCTTTGGAAGATTCGGTTGCAGTGTGATTCGCACGATGAGCATCGCCAACGCGGCAGTTTGTTCGAATGGGACGAGCAAGAGCGCTCTCCATGCCAGGAGTTGACAAGAGATCCATCCGTTTGCACGTGCGGAAGACCTGCACATGGCAGCCAAAATCCGCCAGGACATCGAACGCCAGGTCTGACGGAATATCAACAACCGTGGAACCCACCATGCTCAGATGGTGCTTCGTCTTCACGATCATCGTCTCCATGTTGCTTGCTGCTTCTGGCTGCACGAGCATGGTGTTCTCGTGTTCTCTCTGAGTCTGTCGGCTTGTATTATATTATGTAATAGAATATGCCTTGCTGTCGGTTCTGTCAAGTCTGTTGGTGACGAGATATTGCAGATGTGTTTTAGATTTAGCAACTGTCCGGTTGGATTGCAAGGGTTCTACAGAGTGGGGCTGTGGGCGAGAGGAAGCAACGACAACCCCAAGAGCAGTGGTGTGTTGTGATCTCTGTGGATTGTGGGGCAGCCCAGTTCGCTGATAGCTCCGAGCACACCTTCGTCCTTGTTGTGTTTCATGGTGGATGGTGCGTGTATGGCCTATTCGGACGCACGTTTCGATGCAGTTCGCATTGTTGTTGGTGTGGTGTTGATTTTAACGGAATGTGGTGATACAGATGACGATGTTGATGGTGTAACCTAATTGGGATTATGAGCTTTTCTGCTGTTGCTCTTGTCTTTGTTCTTGTTCTTGTTGATGACAGCGGCTGACCCGTTCTCATCGGTCATCCTCTGTGTTGTTTGTGCTCTCGCGCTTTCTGCGCTCAGTGTGACATCTTCGACCTGTTTGATTCGATGTCCATTTTCGCTCACGCTCCAATAGATTTCGCCAAAAACACTGCGGACACGTTCGTGTTTGTTCTAGCCATTTTATCTGCTCTCGTTGTTGTAGCCTGCCGGCCTCGCCAATACTCTTTGCGATGTGAAACACACGTGCATTCTGCAGACGAGCATCGCAGACCTTCGGTGGGAAGAAGGCGAACCATGCACCCTGTTGCCAAAGTTGCCATAGTTGTCGGGGTTGGTGGAGGCAGTGGAGGCGGCGCAGCCAGAGGACCACAGTTCGTCGCCACATCGCAGGTTGGGGACGATGAGTGTAGCGTCTAGTTTCATGTTTGATCTTTCTGATGAGATTCGTCCCACAGTAACGGTACGCAACAGAACAATTCGAGTACGTACGAGCCACGGGGTAGGAACAACCCCTCACCAGACCGACAGAGAGAGAGAAATACCACCAGTGTCCTCGATCTCGTGTGTATGGTGTTCTCTTGAAGCTTTTGGATACTACTGATACGCTTAATGAAATTGGCTGGCATTGGCATGGGACTGCACATGCTGCTCGTCAGCGACCTCATCAAATTGGGCATCAGTGGGAACGTTTCACTCTTGCAACGTGCGTAGACTCAAGTTAACACACACATGCATTGTCATTGAGGGTTGGAAACCCAAAGGATTCATATTATAAGGATTATAGGGTCGTGTAGGATTGTCAGAGAGTACACTGTTCTCCCGTGGTTGGGCGATGCCCGTGTTCGCATGTTAACCCCGTTTTAACCGTTTCACATGCATCCCTGTTTGGTCCCCTCGATTCGCTGTGGCTCTGCTGACTGTCGGATCGTCACATTTTCATTTCGTATGGTATGTACCTGCTGCATGCCCCATGCGTGGGCACCACAGGGCGCTCATCCCATCCACCACGGATTGGATCCGTGGCCGACCATCCATGGGTACTGTCGCGCAGTCTGTCTGTTAGAATAAAACACATTGTGCTTGAGCTGTCCGTCTTGGACCTGATTGTGGTTTGGTGAGCATGTCGGCGAGGTTGGTTTCTGATGGCTCGTATGAGACGGTCATCACACCCGCCGCGATGCTTTCTCGGACGAAGTGGTATGCAATGGCGTTGGCTTTCTTTCGTAGCTGTGATGCGGGGAGTGAGGCGTTGTATACAACACTCTGATTGTCGACGCGCATGTCTGTGGGGCCGTCCATAGGGACACCCATCATACGTAACTTGTAGCGCATGCCGATGACGATCTCCGTCGCCACCTTGAGCGCGGTGAACTCGCTGCCGAATGTGGATGTTTCGATGCTGTTTTGCTTCTTGCTGTGCCATAGGATGGGCGATGAGTTCAGATACAGTAGGACTCCGGTGCGCGATCGTCGCGTCACCCGATCGCCAGCATGGTCAGCATCAACAAAGCAGGTCATCTGAACCTCCTTTCCGCGTGGTGGTGGCATGTCGTTCGGTATCTGTTCGTGGGCATCGGCGTAGAAGTCGCCCCACTCCGGTTGTATCACAGCGGGTTTGTCAACGTATGCATCATCAAAGACAAGACGAGAACGATCGTGTGAGTTCAAATAGGCAAACATGTGGAAGAGCGTTCGCAGGTGACCTGTACGTGGCGCAGCACAATATGATGACATCATGGATGTTTCACAGCAGATGTCGATTCGACCCAGCTCAACGGTCCAACGCAGGATGCCGATCAGTTGCTGGTAGAATTGCATCTCCTCTGCATCGCACAACGGTGTTGCATCCAATTCAGGTCGGTAGTTGTTTGGTATCACACTGGGTGCCTTTGTCTTGAGGCGCCCTTGTCGATCTGTGAGCCATTTCGTCACGATCTTGATGGCGGCTCGTATGTAGGCACGTGATCCCATGCTCCATTTGGGACGTGTTGCATCAGAGTCAATGTGGTATGGCGCGATAGTGGATCCAAGGTAAGTAGTAGGAGGGCCGATGGAACTCGGTTTGAGGAAGAAGTGTGAGCCGATTGCATCTAGGATGCGCTGGGGTTGTTTCGACACCGCAAGGATGTCGTCTGTATACACTAGCACGTATTCATAATACTCTGACCCATCGCTCGCCACAGCTGGCTTCATCCAGACGTCGCTGTCAGCGCGGCAGGATGTGTATCCCATCGAATCGCGTAGTGTCTCAGCCAGGTGCGCTCGCCAAGCGGCTCCACTGGACTTCAGGCCATACAAGGCCCGACAGATGACGGCGATCTTGCCTTGGTCGGACCCAAACTCGGGTCCGCACCGTGTGTATATGCGTTCTCTGCAAGGCGCGTTCAGGTATGCGTTTTGGACGTCGGCTGCCAGTATGTTGCAGTCATTGAGTGCGGCAAGCAGGAACGCGATGCGCACGCTCTCGCGTGACACCACACTCGCATAGGTGATGGCCGCTGGTGCCTCTGTCATGTGGCCACCAGCCACCAATCGCGCTTTTCGTGTGAGGTCGACCTTCACTGCGAAGATCATGTGACACTCCATGTATGGATGTCCAATGGGATTGGGAGTGTCGGTCTCTTTGATGTCGAAGGCAGGGCGTACGGCTTTCATCTCCTTCTCGATTGCTTTGCGCCACATATCAGTGCCCGATTCCGCATCGATGGCAAGCGCATGTCGTACAGAGGTTGGTAGCGCAACACCGAACATCTCTTGTTTGCGCACTTGTCTCCGTTTGGTTGCCATGATGATGCGCTGTCGCTTGCGGAGGGTGTGCGGCACCCACCACTTGAAGGCTGGCTCGTTGACAAGGAGATTGGCTTCTGCATATTCCGCCACACGGACGGGGTCGGCCTCCTTCGCGTCTCGCAGGTGTATCCATGAGGTTGATCCGTCTTTCCAACGTATGCACAGTTTCCATCCTTTCGTGGATTTCGTTTTGTGAGAAGCAAAAGAGACAGAGGGTAAGCGTTTGTGGTCGATGATCTCGTCCATAAGGACGGTCTCATATCCATCGTCGTCGACACGAGCATAAATGTTCTCTGCGATCTGGTTGGCACTGAATGCCTCCTGATGTCCGTCGAGGAATTCGACCTCGTAGCGTGACGTGTCGAGCATCGGATTGTCGTGTGAATGTCCAATGAGGTTGCCATCTGCGTCTCGTTTCCTTCGCTTCACGGTGCCGAATCGCATCTCGTCCCCTGTCGGCAAAACGACCTTCGCTGTGATGTAGCGATCGTATACCTCGCTGGCGACGTCTTCGGGTTCGACGATGGGTTCCATTGGCTCTGTGTTTTGCAGGTAGGCGATGTCGGCGGCGGTGTCATCCACTTCGTCACCATCATCGTCTGGTTCCATGCCTTCCATACGTTTGTTCCATTTGGTACTGAGTTTGGTCATGAAATCGGTTTGCTTTTGTTTGAGCACGTCATCGTTCGTATCGTCGTGTGAAAGAGGTAAGACCGAGGATTTGGAAACAACGATGCCATTGGCGGTGAGTATGTACGAGCACATGGCCTCGCCGACAGAACGGCTTGGCCCCAGATAACGTCCGAGTTGTTTCACGTTCATGGAGGCGTCTTGTATGTTGATATACCAGACGAATTCAAACCATGCAAATTCGGCAATGTGTGAGATGTCGGCTGTGTCGCCGGACAGAATGGTGGCAGGTGTCTCTCCATGCAGATCGTACACGGATAACGCTGTGTGACTTCGGATCTCCGCACAGTATTCAAAGCAATAGTCCCACAGGTATTCGGGCGTGTTGGTGGATGTCATCAGTCTGCGATAGTGGCGACGCAGTTCGCGGATGGTCGCCTCTGCACGGTTTTGGTTGTGTATGTACGCCTCAATCGGGCGGATAGACACTTGTGCTTTGTGCAGTTTACGACGGAACTCGCCAGCCACGAGCTCCTTGGCGTTGTCGGGTATGATCGTGTGAGGGATACCGTGATCGCGAAACATTTCGTCAAGGGTGAGGTGTGCGTTCTTGCGTTCCGTCATCGGATAGACGCGAACCCAGTGGAATGGTGTGCAGTATATCATCGCACATTTATTGCCACGGATTGATTTCGTTTTCGCGTGCATTGTGTCGGCATATACCTGCGTGTTCAAACGCCGGTAGCGTAGTTGCATCGCATATGGATTGAGTCGACGTGTCCCTGTGGTATTGCGGAAGTCGCGCATAGCCAGGTGTGTTGTGGCCTGCAACGTTCGTGTTGCTGCATCAACGCCGATGCGCCATCGTCGTGCCAGTACTTCTGGGGTGATCGTCCCCTTTCGGTTGGAGGACTGCGTTCCGCTCACCGCCTTGATGTCACGTAGGATCGTTGGCGACATGGACGTTTGTGTTGTTGGGACGGTCGTTCTGATGGCGTCCTCGTCGTCCCCTGCCGACCAGTGTGCTGGGTCCCAGGTGGACTCCTGTGTCATCATGACATGGATGCAGTCATGGTCAGATTGGACTTCTTGTCGTGTCGGTTTTCTTGTGTGGAAGTACGATATGGTACCACGTAGTCGGAGCGGGATGTGGAGGTTGTTAAGGGAGGAGATCACTGAGTGATCCTCCGGTTTCCGTTCATCCTCATTGATCATGAGTAATGGAACATCATTAATAACAACACCAGCAGCTCGCATCTGATTCGGGCACAATAACGGGTGCTCAAGACGAGGAAAGTAGATCGATTGTGGGAAGAAAAGAACAAATGTTTGGTATGTTACGGGATCATCATATGCTATCGCTGCCGTGACGATTGACACGTTGTCGATGTTCCCGAGTGAGTCAAGAAAGGGAGTTGCAGTCACCGTCTGATTCGTGGTGTGCACAATGTATGCTGTGTCGCCGAAGCAACATGTGTCAGCGTGTGAGTCAAGTTCCGCTCGCGGTGTGTTAGACGACAATGAGAGATGGACAGACGTGACCTGTCGGTTCCCTTCATGCTGCGATCAGGAACGATTGTTTTGGTTGCGGCGAGACATCATGGAACCAATCCCAGCGGTTTGGTTGGTACCAGTGTTGTTGGTCTGGTTTGGTGGAGTTGGAGGTCCATAATGGCCGTCCGTGTCCTCACGAGTGCGTTTCGCCGGACTGCCTCGGCCAACAGACATCACACCGCGGCGTTTGTCACGTGCGCCGCGCAATTCCAATGCGCGTCCCTTTTGGGCGGATGACATGACTGCCCACTCCTCAGGGAGATAGTGACGGTCAGTGATGACCATGTTGGGGTTGTACTGTTTGGTTCGCCCTTGGCCTCCACGTCCTGGTTTGTTGGCGCGATAATGGCCGCCTCGGCCGCCACTGTTGTTGTTACGTCCCATGGACGAGATCTGACGCGTGGGGGTCGTTGCCTGTTTGCGGCCGATCACTTCGCTGAGTGCATTCACGGTGGCGGGGAAGCTGGTACGGATGCTTTCGTTGAGCATGATGGCATCACACGCGGTGGTCAGGTGTGGCACACGAATGCCATGCATCAGGTGTCGGACTTTGGCATCTTCGACGAGCGGTTCACCACAAGCAGCCATATCTTCGAAGGCAGAGTTCAGGCGTTGGGTGTATGTTTCGAATGTGAAGTTGCGTGACTTGCCATCGTAGAAGGTGTTGTTGATGATGCCGGTCGCGGTTGCCTTGGTTCGGACTTGATAGGAGTCACCGCGGTAATGCTCTTGGAGTGTCAGGTATGCAGTACGTCCATCTCGGGATCGCTCATTGCCTTGCACCCAGTTCCATGCTGGACCACCGTGAGTCACATGGCGGATGACCTGCCATACGGCTGCATTGTCGGCTTTGTGTTTGAGGCCTATGTGGGTAGCTCTGTCGATGAGCTCCTCCTTGAGGGATGGTGTGCCGAACGGGGTGTTGACTGCTGGCGATCGGTCTTCCGGTTTGAGCGGATTCTCACGGATGATGTATGATAGTGGAGCATCACTTGCTCCAAGCGTGTTCTCGAGGTAATTCGCGATATCCTCAAGGGTCTCGCGGACGTTGTCCACGCGCGTGAGAGGATCGGGCAAGTCCATTGATGGGGCGTCTTTCGCGCGCACTTCCTCCTCAAAGAGGGACCAGAGAGCGTTGAGACGCTCAATCGGTGCTTCGGCAGCAGAGAAAGGGCGTTGGATACGATCGAAGTGGAAGCGCACATAGCGGAGCTTTCGAAGCTTCAGCTCGTGCACCCATCCGATGGTGACTCCAGGATCCTTGATTTGTGCTGGAGTGGTAGAACGATTGCCCGATGTCTGTGCTGGGTTGGAGACGAGGCCGCTTCCCTTACGAATGCGATCACAGAGCTTCTCCAAGTCTTTGTCGGAGAACATCAGAAGGTCGTCGAAGGTGTTCAGTCCTTGCGCGCTGAGTGCTTCACCGATGTTGGCCTTGGTGAAACCCATGACGTTGGTAAGGTAGTTGCGGATCTCATCGCTGTTGGTCAACATGTTGGCTGTCGTATGGTTGTTGAATGCAAAAAGGAGAGGAAAAAGCAGCAAGTTGTTGGATTGTGACAGAAGGCTTCGCTGGGACAGAGCGTGTTTCGTCGTGTGAGTTTTCGGAGTGTGTGTGTCGATGTTTTCGACCCACGTTGAGAAGCACGGATGTGGCAACAAGGCACACGATCTTTCACTCAGTAGGAGCGCGTGTCTCAGTAGGGGTTCCGCGTGGCCTGCGGTTGGTGCGTCCACCTGTCTTGCCATCCACACCACGCCAAAGCGAACGGCGGGAGTACATCCCTCTGGCACCGGCCAAATGCACCAGAACATCATTGTCAAAGGGGATGCAACACGATTTCAAGCTGTGCCGGCTCACGGCGGTCCACCCTCAGAGCGGGGTCCCAGTATTGTCATCGCCTCTTCAGGCGGTCCCCGCGTGCTTGCGCATGGCCCGCGTGAGCGGATGCGTAATGATAAACCAAGTTAACACACACATGCATTGTCATTGAGGGTTGGAAACCCAAAGGATTCATATTATAAGGATTATAGGGTCGTGTAGGATTGTCAGAGAGTACACTGTTCTCCCGTGGTTGGGCGATGCCCGTGTTCGCATGTTAACCCCGTTTTAACCGTTTCACATGCATCCCTGTTTGGACTAACCGATTATCATGACGATCGAGAGTCGACGTGAACTCTTGAGTGGCTCCTATCGTTACAGTGGCATCAGAGAACCTCTACTAATAAAGAGAGAGGAGGAAGAGATCAGGCTCTACTCCGCCGGATAAACCATGACAGTGTTCTATGAAGCTTGCGCCCGCTTTACACGTACTTGGCTGTTTCTCCGTGCGCTTGTCTCTCCAACGACGCTTCGGCCTTAGATTGCATCGCGCGTTCGAAAACTTGCGTTGCTACGGCGGTTGGAGTGATTCCAACAGTCAGAGCCGCAGCGACATCGTCTTGGTGAAACGCGCATTGTTTGTGGACACCGCCGCTTGTCAAAGAGCGCGTCTGTGCGATGAGCATCGACTGAATCTGAAAGAGGAACCTCCCATCTTGCTTGGGGGTGCGAGTGACTTATGGCGGTAGAGTTGGTCAACTCCATTCTTTCGCACTATCTGATCAAACAGTGTGCATTGCGGTCCGAAGGTTTACTCGTCGTCCGTTGACGGCATCGATCTTCGGCAGAACGTCAGAGAGCCCAAGCACGGTCCGTGTCAATGGCATTCCGCCGAACCATCTCTTCAATGCAATTCATCGCAACGCATCATTATTCGTGAAGCTGATGCTGATAACGCCCAGACTTGCGTGTGCGGTATGCATCATGCTTGTGCGAGGTTGGTGACCGTCACAGAACTTTCCCGTCTGATGATTGAATTGATACGACTATCTTTTCCTTCCTCCTCTTGGCTTCTGCACAAATATCCTTTATATCCAGCTGAAAGCTTCGCGCTACATCTTTTCGCATTTGTTTGCCATGGGACCACAAGTAGATTCGGCCTCGCCAGTTGTTGGGGACCAAAGCGTACGAAAAGGTGACATGGCACCGGCCATCTCCGTTGGTAGCGTGCCTGTGTTGCTGTTTGTGTTGCTCCGGTTCCGCTCGATGCACCGTCTGCGTTGTTGTCAATGCACAGGGCCCTAGCGTCGCTGCCCATGCTATTTCGTAATACTTTCTCTCTGGATCGGCATCCACTCTTGTGATTGTGGATTCGGAGCTGTAGCTGCGTCTGCCATCAAGTACGAACTCTGTTCGGTACTTGGAGCCCACTTGTATACGGTCGGCGCGTCCTCTTGTGTTGCCCTCTTTGGAGGCTTCGAGCACAGTGTCATCTGCAACACGGGCTCTATGTGGAAGAGAATGAGCAGGAGCAGCGCTCTCTTTGACAGAAGCAACTCCGACATCAGGAGTCGATATGGGATCCATCCGTGTGCAAAAGCGGAAGACTCGCGGATGACAGCTGAAGTCCGCCAGGACATCGAAAGCCTCATCCGCTGGAATGTCCACAAGTGCGGAAATCGCCATGCCGATGTGGTCCTTCGTCTTCACGAATGTCATCGTCATGTTGCCGCTTGTTGCTGACCGTTGTGCCGAAGGAGCTGCGTTTGAGTTGCTGCGTCAAAGTTCTTTTTGCGATTCGTCACGAAAGATCATCAAATGCACAGAGCAGAGATGTGATCGATGGAAGGCAACAACAAAGATGGTGGATGCCTCGCGGTGCATGTGGATGAGATGGTGCGCCTTCTCCAACGATCCGCCGGTAGCTCCAAACATGTCCATCCCTCTGGATGTGCAGCGGAGGGATCTGCGGTGACTGTTTCCAAACGGAACGTGTTTGGTGGCATCGTGTCCGCATTGTTGATGGCGTGGTGTTGATTTCGCCAAAAACGCTGTGGACACGTTCGTGTTTGTTCTAGTCATTTTTATCTACTCTCGTTGTTGTAGCCTTCCGGCCTCGCCAATACTCTTTGCGATGTGAAACACACGTGCATTCTGCCGACGAGCATCGCAGACCTTTGGTGGGAAGAAGGCGAAACACGTACCCTGTTGCCATAGTTGTCGGGGTTGGTGGAGGTGGTGGAGGTGGAGGACCACAGCTCGTCGCCAATCGCAGGTTGGGGACGATGGGTGTAGCGTCTCGTTTCATGTTTGATCTTTCTGAGGAGATTCGTCTCACAGTAACGGTACGCAACAGAACAATTCGAGTACGTACGAGGCACAAGATAGGAACAACCCCTCCCCAGACAGAGAGAGAGAAAGAGAGAGAAAGACCATCAGTGTCCTCTAGCTCGTGTGTATGGTGTTCTCTTGAAGCTTCTGGATACTACTGATACGCTTAATGAAGTGGGCCGGCATGGACATGGGACTGCATATGCTGCTCGTCAGCGACGTCATCAAATTGGGCATTAGCGGGAACGTTTCATCCTTGCGACGTGCGTAGACTAACCGATGATCATGACGATCGGGAGGGAACGTGTGATCTTGAGTACTCTGGATTCTGTCGTTGCGGCGGCACCAGAGAACATGGGAAGAGAGCGGCTCAAACTCCAGCGCAATTGTGCTGCCCCAAGAGGTTGATTGTCTGTGAACCCGTTTCTCCAATGATGCTTCTGTCTTGAATTGCGCTGTGCGTCCGAAAGATGGTGCCGCCACGGTGATGTCACGATTCCAGCCACTGTAGGCTATCATATGACCGTGACTCACAGCCATAGCATCATGATTGGTGAATGCGAGGCATTCGCTGGAACCGATCAATTCCATCCCATCGTACTGTTCGGCTGGCAATTCTACAGCGCCGCGCAACCTGTCAATAGCCAATGATCATCGATCGTCGATCTTCGGCAGAAGGCCGACGGACCTTCCATGTCAATGGCATTCGACAGCTTGCGCTCTTCACTGCGATGCAATGCGACATTGCTCGCAAAGTTGATGCTTGGGCATGTCGCCCGAGTTCGGCTTCTGTCTGCTGCATCTTGTGCTTCACACATTCCGTCAATTGCCATGGAGAGTCCATTTGGAAACGCCCACTTTGAGGTGAGCGTGTGTGAGGTGGGTGGCCGTCATGGAAGCTTCTCGCCCGATGGTCGGATTGACGTTGCGTTCATCCTCCTTTTTCCTTCCGCGCATAGGTCTTGCATGTCTTGCTGAAACCCTTGCGCCGCATCTATTTGCAATTGCTTGGCGCGCAGCCAAAAGTAGATTCGACCCTGCCAGTTGTTTGGAACCAATGCATAGGTGGTACCCACCCAGCAAGAGCCGACTGCATTTGGTGAATCCTGCGGTGTATTCGTACTGTGTGGAAATTGCTGAAACCTTTGCGTTGCCGTCACCGTCCAGTACGCCATGGTGAATACCACGGAGAGCTCGAAACACGTCCTCTTTGGGTCGGTGTCCGCTTTTGTGATCGTGAGGATGGTCTTGTAAGTGGACCCACCATCTGGAGCGAACACAGCTCTGTACCTCGATCCCACCGGTGTCGAGCGAGGCGGTCCTTGATTGCTCTTGAAAGCAGCAGCATCAGTGTGATTCGCAACACGGGCGATCTCCTTGAAAGCAGCAGATCTCCATCCAGGGCCGGACAAGAGATCCATCCGAGTGCACATGCGGAAGACTCGTGGATGGCAGCTGAAGTCGGAGAAGATATCGAACGCCAGCTCTGCTGGAATGTCCAGGACTGTGGAGCTCGCCATGCCCAAGTGGTTCTTCGACTTCATGAATGTTGTCGTCATGATGATGGCCGCTTGTTCGTAGAAAGACTAATATATCAATGATGATGATGCTGATGATGCTGATGTCTGTTGCGATTATGCTGCAGGACCATTGGTGGGTTCCTCGCTCTCAGTGTCAACGTGCACGTTTGTGTCATAGGCTGATGCATCGCAAGGGTTGTCCTGAATTGAGAACAGTTCTGCGCAACCCACGGCCATGGTGGGCACCAACACACAACGAGAAGACTGAGAGGGGAACGAGGAGGGTCATCCACCCTCCCTTTTGCCCAACAAGCACACGCACATGCACCAAACGTGCGTCAATGTTTGCGTTCCGACCTTGCGTTTGTGGAGGCGCAGAAAGATACTCCACCCAGACGTTTTTGGTCTTTGTTCCATGTGGTCTACTCTCATCGTAGATAGTGTGCTGCGTACTCTGGGGTGCAATCCCATCCATCGTTTGGCACAAGCAAGGCACGACTAGGAATGGAAAGCATGAGCACCTGCGCTCGACTTGTACCCATACGCAATGGAAAATGCGCGTATGCGACGGGGGCATCTGTTGGTATCTGTACGACAACTGGGTTGCGCACTGTCTCCCGCGGCATCCTGGACACGTTCGGACAGAACAGCCGAACGGCGACAGGGGTGGAACCTTCCTTGGCACATCCAGTGTCTTCAACCATGGGGCTGTTGGAAGGACGAAAGGATGCATGATACCAAATTGTAGAGAGTTGGAGGGAATTGTGTTGCTGGGAAGATCGCGAACTATGTGCAGTTGCCGTTGATACTTGACTAGCTGTGTCTGTTGGCGCGCCAACGCCTCTTCACCTGCATTGACCTGGCGCGCCTGTATTCGCTGGCGATGAGGAGCATACATGAAACCCATGCAACTTGAGATCCGTGGCCCCATATGTTCTCGCGGAGACAGCGTGCAATGTGTCAACGCATCTGTTGTGAAGTGAACGGATCCCGGCCACCACAACAGGCTGCCACCCATGGTGATGATCTCGTTGCCGCCGAATCATGTTATCGGTAGTACGAGATTGAGAGCAGTTTTCCCGGGAATGAGCACGGGTGAGATATGGACATGATCAACGGTCCGCAGGGGGTGTACACTCTCGCTTGTCACCGTTACGTTTTGCCAATGGTTTGTGCACATACTGGTGCTGCAAATGCTCTCATACCTGCACGGTGGCGATCACAAGTGTGAGAGCAGCCATTTCATGTCATGTCATGTCATGTCACATCATGGATAACGTGTATATTGTGGGACGCTGTTTCGCAGCAGTTTTCAGAATGTGATCATCAGTGGAAATCTTTCCTCCTTGTGATGTGTCGGCGATGTATGTGACGAATCCGTTGGCTGGAGACAGGTACGAAAGTGACACCGAGAACAACCAGGCTGTGCGCACACTCTGTCCCATCACTTGAGCTGTGAGTCTAGTTTGGCTCCTGCTGCATTTCCTCCCACTGTAATTGTTGTATTTGTTGTAGTTGTTGTGTCTGCTGCATTTGCTCTTGTTTGTATCGCAACGCCTCGCGCTTCCACTGATTCTCCGTGCGGAAGCGTTCGATGGTATCGACTCTGAGGAAGGTTCCGCCATTCTCCTCCATGTGTCGAAAGTCGACTTGGTATCCATATCCGCACAGGTTGAGAACGAGACCGAGCGAGAGGAAGGCACCGAGGAAGAAGGTGGTGTATGTCCACGCCTTGTCAATGACATCACCGACGGAACGTAGGATTGATTTGATGTCAACATTCTTTGTTGCATTCTTGATTGCATTCTGGTCATTGTCTTGGTTGCTCTTGCCCTCGTTGCTGTTTCTGCGAGTCAGTTTGTCCTGATTGGTCTGATCCATGCTGTCTGCACTTGGATCATGTCTGCCGTGATCATTCTCATCATCGTTAGATCCGAACAGTACCAACGGCGACGGTGTTGCTGTTGCTGTTGCAGTTGATGCTGTTCTTGATGAGAATGATGGCAGTGATGTCACATCAATCAAGTGTGTGCACCTTGCACTCGAACTTGCACTGGAACTTGCATTTGTGAATGCTGTCGCTTTGGCTGTCGGCGATGGCAAGGCTGGAACGAATGCTGCTTGGATCGACTGGGTCGCAGCCACAACCATGACCGCTGCCATCGCAGATGCCGCCTGGGTTCTCCTCATGATTGTTGCCTTTGCGACCACTCCAGCTGAAGCTTCGTTCGTCTTCACACCACTACTCGTAGCACTTGTAGAGTGTGTGAGGAGAGTACCATACAATTATAGTACGTGTACGGATAGGATCTTCATTGTCACGCTCTCTCGTTCTTTCTCTCGCTCTTTCCCTCTCTCTTTTGGCGCGCTATCATCCCCACCCGTGTGAGTCATCGCAGAGTATCATCTTCCGTGGATACTCCTCACGCTTCATGTTGTGTGGTGGAGGCGCCCGAGTACTTGTGACGTGTAGTCGTATCGTACCGTGGATTGTTTCGGAACTTTCTTTCGTGTTCTTTTGTCTGATGTCTTTTGTGTGTGCCAACTCGTGTTTGAGCATTTGTGTGTTGTTGCGAAGGCTGACGTCATGTGCGGTGGCGATCGTGGTGACGATGACCGACTTCCACGACCAAACAGACTGCTTCACACCTCCACCAATCAACGGCGAGCATCGAACATGACTCGACCATGGCGACCACACTGACCATTGAAACCGTGATGACACGTCAGAATCCAACGTCATCATGACATCTTCCCTCCTTTCGCGATTTCATGATGACGTCAAGCGTTGGACAACACACACGAGAAGGATCGCACATTTTCAAGATCCGTCAGAACCCATCAAACGACTCACACCACATTTCGCGATTCTCTCCCACGCACGTTCTGTGCATCTCCATGACGTTTGTCCTGTACCAATACTCCATTGGTCTTCGTCCCCTGTATCGTCATCTCTTCATCCCTCCACTTTGTCATAAACTCACAACCCAACGGTAACAGCAACCTAACCCAACCCGACTGCAACACATTACAACATGAAGTTCACAAGCCAAGCTTTCGTCCTTGTGGCCTCTGCCCTGATGGCAGGCAACCAGGCTTCCGCCTTCGTCCCAGCCTCCCCATCCTTCGTTGTCAAGAGCGCTGTCGCCCCAGTCGCCCCAGCAGGCCTCGTCAACAGCAGCAGCCGCAGCAGCAACGTCAACAATGACCTCCTCTCCACCACCATCTCCAGCTCCACAGCCCTCAACATGGGTCTGATCAGCAAGCTGTTCGGAGGCGAAGATGACTCCGTCGAGGTCACCGAGGGCAAGGTCGTTGCCCCACAGGAGATCAACGAGGAGCAGGTCCGCAGCCTCTTCACCCTCTGGAACGACGCCCTGGCCACCGGAGACTCCCGCATCGTCGCCAAGCGTTACGCCGCCGATCCGGTCCTCCTCCCAACCGTCTCCGACACCCCACGCACCGACTTCGGCTCCATCAAGGACTACTTCGATGCCTTCCTCCTCAAGAAGCCACAGGGCAAGGTGGTCGATGGCAACATCCGCATCGGACACAACTGGGCACAGGACAGCGGCATCTACGAGTTCACCATGGGCGCCGACGGCTCCAAGGTCAAGGCCCGCTACACCTTCATCTACATCTACGAGAACAACCAGTGGAAGATCAGCCACCACCACTCCAGCATGATGCCGGAGGAGATGGTGAGCCCAGAGGCCATCACCGAGGATGAGGTCCGCGGACTGTTCGGTCTGTGGAACGACGCCCTCGCCACTCTCGACTCCAAGAAGGTCGCCAGCAGGTACGCCAGCGAGGGAGTCCTCCTCCCAACCGTCAGCGACACCCCACGCGTTGACTTCGATGGAATCGTCGATTACTTCGACGCCTTCCTCCTCAAGAAGCCTCAGGGCGAGATCCTCGAGAGCAACGTGATCGTGGGCACCAACTGGGCCCAGGATGCCGGAATCTACGAGTTCACCATGGGCGCCGATGGCTCCAAGGTCAAGGGTCGTTACACCTTCATCTACGTGTTCGAGGATGGCGAGTGGAAGATCAGCCAGCACCACTCCTCTGTGATGCCGGAGGGCATCCCAACCTCCCAGCCAATCTCCGAGCCGCAGGTGAAGAATCTGTTCTTCCTGTGGAACGACGCCCTCGCCACCGAGGACCCAATCGCCGTCGCCAACCGTTACAGCAAGAACGCCGTCCTCTTGCCCACCGTGAGCGACGTGCCACGCACCGACCGCGATCTGATCGTGGACTACTTCGAAGGCTTCCTCAAGAAGAAGCCACAGGGTGAGATCCTTGAGAGCAACGTGATGATGGGCAGCGACTGGGCCCAGGATGCCGGAATCTACGAGTTCACCATGGGCGTCGATGGTTCCAAGGTGAAGGGCCGCTACAGCTTCGTGTACGTGTTCGAGGATGGAGCCTGGAAGATCGCCCACCACCACTCGTCGGTGATGCCAGAGGGCATCCTCGGAGAGTCGCCGAAGCCTGCTGAGAAGGAGGTCGCCGCCGCCAAGAAGTAAACAAGTACACTGCTGCGAGGGGAATGGATGGAATGGATTGGATTGCGTTGGATTCGGTTTGGATTTCTACTTTTTCTAATGGGTAGACAGGAATAGATTTTTGATCACTTTGACTGAGACTTGTAGTCGTATGTATGTGTCATCTCCCTGTTGGAAGATGTGATGATGAGTGAGGATGGTCTGATGTGGGGGTTGCAGGAAACTCATGATTGGTACTCTGCCTTCAGACTATGACACTGGTCATTATCGCCATCTTTGGATGAAGGGCGCAATCACACTGCACAAATGTGATGGACCCATGGCACGAATGCGTAATGCTCTCCTTTGCTCTGCTCTCTGCAGAGAAAGAGAGAGAGTACAGCTCCCAGCATCGTGGCCTGACTGCCTGTTGTGTGGCTCGTAGAATTCAATCCACTCTGTTATTGTGGTTCACAGAATAGAAATTATTGTAATTGTTATTATGTATCGGCAGGTTAATCTTCAGTCTGAGTATGTACGATGTAGAAATTTGCAGATGTGGAATGTAGAAGGTGTCTGTTGCAGCAACAGCAGCAGTAGCCAATATGATTATGCAGTCCTGGTGGAGCTCTCCAGATGCATGTCACGCAACCACCTGAACTGCGCCAATGTGCTCAACACAAAGATCCAAACTTCTTTGTGAGCAGACTGCCGAAGGCTCCGTACTCCTCGTCGATGACGATCTGTCCATCGTACAGGAGCTGCACAAACTCTGTTCCGTCGCCACCATCATCTTCAATGATGAATGTATAGCAGTCGTTTGTGTCCAAGATGGAGGCCTGGCGGTAGAACCGGTTGATGTCAGTCAGAATCTGATGCCAGATGCTCTCACCTGCCATGTTCGTGAGAAAGTATCTGGTCTTGTCGGAGCGGGCAGCAGCATCCGTGAACAATCGAAGCTGCACGTTGGCAAGCGCGCCTGCTGTGGGGGGCTGAACCGGTGCAACTGTTCCAGGAGACGACTTTCGTTCCTTGGTTGGTGCAGACGTCGGCGCCGTTGTGGGTTCATCCGTTTCGATCTGTTCTGACAAGTCATCGAATGTTGGTTCGCCCGTATCAGCCAAAGCTGGGGGAACTGTCGGCTCGCTGGTATCTGCCATGGTTGGGGGAACCGTCGGTTCGCTGGTATCTGCCAAAGCTGGGGGGACTGTCGGTTCGCTGGTATCTGCCAAAGCTGGGGGAACCGTCGGTTCGCTGGTATCTGCTAGGGTTGGAAGGAAGGTTGGATCACTGGTTGCATCATCCACCGGCTCCTTGGTTGGTGTGAACGTTGGCGTGGTGGTGGGCAAACGAGTTGGAGTGGAAGTTGGAGCGGGCGCCAGGGAGACGGACGCGCATGTTTCACCGAACTCGGATGATTCAAATTCCGCTCCGTTTGCAAACTGGGTGGTGAAGATGGAAGTCCCATCGAGGGAGACTTCGATGCTCCTCTCCTCGTCTTCTTGAGAGATACCATCCTCTTCCAAATCCGTCATGGCGAACTTGTAGCACGCGCTCTTGGCGATGCACTCCTTGAATTCGAGATCTGAGTTGGGATCGAAGCCCATGTGTTCGAGACGGATGACGCTGCCTTCGCGCAGCTGCCAGGTGTTCTCATTTGGCGTCCCGTCGGTGCTGAAACGCACAGTCATCAAGAATTCATCGCTGTTGCAGTTGCCGTTGTTGTTGTGGGTGTCAGTGAGAAAATCGGCCGCCGCGAGCGCGTTGACGATGCCGTATCCGTATTGAATGTCCTTGCCGTCGGGACCTCGATCGGTAGTGGTCAAGGAAAGGGCGCGGCGGATCTCGAAGGAGGTGGCGGATGGTTTGATGCTCTTGAGGAGGGCCGCAACACCGGCAACGTGCGGCGATGCCATGGAGGTCCCCGAGCTGAGGGTGGTGGTGAGGCCATCTTTGTCGAGGCTACGCACGTTTTCTCCAGGGGCGGAGACGTCTACGAACCGATTCCTGGTCGAGCTGCTGTCGAGGTTGCTCTGCTCGTTGACGTTGCCCACGCTGATGACGGAGGTATAGCCGGAAGGAAATTCGACATTCTCCATTCCTGAGTTGCCGGCAGCGCCGACGAGGACGATGTTGGAGGAGTATATCGCCTGGAATTGGAGCGCCTCCGCTTCGCTGCCTTCGTCACCACCGAAACTCATGTTGATGACGTTGGCGCCAGCATCGACGCACTTCTGGATGGCGGCGATGTTGTCGCTGGCGAAATAGTCTGCGTTATCATCGAAGATGCGTACGGTGTAGATGCTGACGCCAGGAGCAACGCCGACAACGTCAATGTTATTGTCCGAGGCCGCGATGGTGCCAGCGACGTGCGTCCCGTGTCCGTCGCCGTCCGATGACTGTTCGATGTGTATGAGTCGGTCGGTTTGCGGATTGGATTTTCGAGTTGGTGAGTTTGGGTTAGTATGAGTAAATATGTGCATGGTACCAGTATGTACCAGTATGTGTGAGTATGCACGATAGCAGAATAGTGCACAAGCACCTATGGAGTAAAGGAATGCGGAGAGTGCGCTAACCGTAGCTCGTGCTCGTATGTTTCACGCACACAGACGGGGTGTGACCAAGTACTCTGGATCAGTTCAGTTCAATTGGCCATGGCAATGCGCGAAACTTACCCAATCGTTCTCTGGCGAGAAATCGAATCCACCAACGATGTTGGCAGCAGTGATGTCTTCATGGCGCACCATTCCTGTGTCGACGACGCAAACCATCACGTTCTCTCCCTTGGTGTTGTACTTCGACCAGACCTCGCGGGCCTTGACGAGATTGATTCCGTACGGGATCGTCTGCTCCTCTGGCTGTGAATCACCGTCACTATCGCCGTCCCCGTCGTAGTCATAGTCACCATCGTAATCGTAGTCGTACTCACTATCCTCATCTTCCTGAAGCCTGCGCCGGCTGTCGCCTTTGTGGGTTTCTGGGATGATGTATCGCTTGGAGTCTCCCTCGATGTCAAAGACGGCGGGTAAAGCCTTGAGCATGGGTTGCTTGGCGATTGGCACTTTGACGGCGATGAAGCTGGTTCCCAGGATCTCGTGGACGATACGCACGTCATCGGAGTTGTCGTTTGCGAACTGTGTGACCTGGGCGAGGCATGAATTCTCCATGCCGTAGATGCAATGCACGATGACACGGTCGGTGGAGATGGCGCCGGACAGCACCCGGCGACCGCTGTTGGTGATGTGCGGACGTAGTGGCTCCTGCTTCCTTTGCGGTTTGGCTGCTGCACGAGTATGGGTGTTGGCCTGGACAGCACTGGCCATGAGCATGGAGAACACCACCGAGATGATGGGGCTGCGGAAGATCATGATGATGTCGCTGTTGGTGTTGATGCGCGAAGACTGGCACGGGCACTGGTACTTGTACTCGTACTGGTGGGCGTACGATGATAGTCAGCTGTGGAGACCACGGACCTGGGAAGTATGAGAGGAAGAGGGTGACTTGTTCCTGCTTGGAATGCCAAAAGTTTGGAGATGCACGGATGAGGTTGCTTTGTGAGTGTTCTTGTGCTTGTTCTTGTGCCTGTACGTTGTCGATCCGTGAGGGATGAGGCGTGAAGACCATGGTTTGCGGTTGATGGGTGGATTGGGCAACCGCAACTTCGCTTGCGCGTGACCAGCGCACAGGTTTTGGCGATGTGCGGATCGGAGGATCGGAGGACCCATGATGGAGCACACGGAGGTCGGTGGGAGGAGAGAAAGATGAGTGAGCGCGAGTGCGAGGAATGGATGGAACTTGACAAAAAGTCGGCGAACAATCTGTCCCAAGACCACATCAGATCATCGGCGTCGCAACTTCAGCTATCCAAGTGAGGGACACGAGTGGGGCGCCTCCATGCCGCGCGAGCTGCTCCAGCGATTCGGTTCTCGTGAACATCCATTCAATGTGAGACGGAGGGAGCGCCCCACTCTACCTCCTCTCGGGGGAACACTGGTATTGATGAGAAGCGCCAACCATCAATCGTCACAACACATGCGGGAGAGGATGTGGTCATTTCCCGTCGAGGGCCAGCGGCTTTTTGGCGCCGGCTTTGCTGTTCCTCCCATCATCTCCGTTGCGTGGATCGGAGGCCAAAAAATGAGGTGAGAAATTCTCCTTTTGTGGTGTTGGGCACAACGAATGATTGTCCTATCGGCCAATGACGCAAATGGCGACGCGTACCGCACTCTGCAGTCGTGTTTCACAGATGATCCTCATCCAAGTGAGACACGCGCGTCAAACCGTCCTCGTGTCGCACATACTACACACAATAAGAATGGTACCACTATATATTCATCCTCCATTAAAATGGTATTTATACTGTGGTACTGCTATGTACTTCCGATTTGCGGACGTCATCAAGTGGACCAACGCCAGCATGACGTCATTTGAAGCCGCTCGCGTGTTTTGAGAATGATGACGAGAAAGATACGGCAACAAGCCACTGTTCGCATGTGCGTTCGTGTGCTTTTGTTGATCTTGTTGTTTTCCTCACACCAACACCGTAGTCCGTGCCATAGTAGGAGTACGTTGTTGGTGGAATCGGTGACGAAGGAGGCAGTTGGTGTGTTGCACAATTCATCACATGATCATCGCAGCTTCTCATTCCATAACTTGACCCGATACTCCTACTCCACCGGACTCTACGGACACAAGTGTTACCCTGCTCCATCGCAAAAGGACCCATTCATAAAGTACTCGTGTGTTCACCAACAACATCATTCGACCTATTCTATTGTCCGATAATATTATACGATATTAATAGATACAGCAAGATAAGATGAAGATCTCCAACTTGGCAATCGTCATTGTTGCTTCCGCTAGCGGAGCAGCAGCCTTCGCACCATCGTCGGCGTCCACTTCCAGCAGAGCCGCCTTCTGCGCCGCTCCAAGCCATCCAGCAGCAGTTCAGAGCAGCATCCAAAGCACTACCCAGCTGGGCCTGTTCGGTCTCTTCAACAACAACAAGGACAAGTCCACGTCTGGCAGCTCTGGCGAGAACGGAGCCCCAGCCGGCGCACAGCCGATCACCGAGACCGAGGTTCGCGACCTCTTCAACCTCTGGAACAACGCTTTGGCCACCGGAGACTCTGGAATCGTTACGAAACGCTACGCTGCGGAGCCGGTGCTGCTGCCAACCGTCTCGGATACCCCACGCAAGGACGCAGAAAGCATCAAGAACTACTTCGACTCCTTCCTCCTCAAGAAGCCCCAGGGCGAGATCGTCGAGGGAAACATCAAGATCGGACACAACTGGGCCTCCGATTGCGGCATCTACGAGTTCACTCTGGGTGCCGATGGATCAAAGGTCCAGGCTCGCTACTCCTTCGTTTACGTCTACGAGAACGGCCAGTGGAAGATCAGCCACCACCATTCCTCCATCATGCCGGAGGGAATTGACCTCGCACAGAGCATGACACCGGAGCGCGCCCGCAATCTCTTCCACCTCTGGAACGACGCCCTCGCCACTCTCGATTCCGACGCCGTGGCCAGCCGCTACTCCAAGAACGCGGTCCTCCTTCCAACCGTCTCCGATGTTCCACGCACGGACTACGCCCTCATCAAGGATTACTTCGACGCCTTCCTCCTCAAGAAGCCGCAGGGCGAGATCCTCGAGAGCAACGTGATCGTGGGCACCAACTGGGCCCAGGATGCCGGAATCTACGAGTTCACCATGGGCGTCGATGGCTCCAAGGTCAAGGGTCGCTACACCTTCATCTACGTGTTTGAGGAAGGCCAGTGGAAGATCAGCCAGCACCACTCCTCTGTCATGCCGGAGGGCATCCCCTCCTTCAAGACCATCGAGGAGTCGCAGGTGAAGAACCTGTTCCAGCTCTGGAATGCCGCCCTCGCCTCCGGCGATCCAAAGAAGGTTGCCCAGAGGTACAGCAAGAACGCAGTTCTCCTACCAACCGTCAGCGACGTGCCACGCACCGATGCCGCTCTCATCGAGGATTATTTCGTCGCCTTCCTCAAGAAAGCGCCGATGGGAAGGATCGTCGAGAGCAACATCATGATCGGCAAGAACTGGGCTCAGGATGCCGGAATCTACGAGTTCACGATGGGGGCGGACGGATCCAAGGTTCTCGCGAGATACAGCTTCGTCTACGTCTTCGAGGATGGAGAGTGGAAGATCTCTCATCACCATTCCTCCGTAATGCCAGAGGAGTACCTGGGAGCGGCACCCAAGCCAAAGGTCAAGGGATCAAAGAAAGTCACCGCCTAAACGCAACATCAACGCGACCTTCTTATTTTAATTTATCCACTTTGCTCTACTTTAACTTTTGATGCGAACGATCACTCGCCGCATGGCATCATTGAAACATTGAACCATTGCCGGGATCATAACTAGTGCTCGGCAAAAGCTCTTTCAAGTATCATTCGTTGTGCATATTTATGTAGAATAGTGGTTAGGGATCTCCATGATCCATCAATCTTGGGTTGTCGTTGCCCCGTGTCCGTGTCTGTGCGTTGCCTTTGCTCTTCACCCATGGGATGTCTCATCCCTGATCGTCTTGTCCATTTCGTACAAGCAACCATGAGACGATCGAGCAGATCAAACGCAGCACAGATGGGCGGCTCAAGCAACATCCCACCGACTCGTGTCGTATTATTGTCAAGCCGGGGATCGCCTCTCGTCGTGTCTTGGAATATCTGGAGAGTCTGCTACGATGTAGTGCATGTTGTATGCCACACCACACCAAATTCAGTCCAATCCAATCCAATCCAATCAAGAGTCGATCCCCCAGCCATCATTCACGCGCTTACGAGTCAATCTCAATCAATCATCGCGTCCCCGAGGTTCCATTCCCATTCAGGAGAAGCCCAGGATGTGGTTCTTATGTCATTCCTCTTCCTTTTCTTTCTCTGTTCCTGTGGAATGTTGTTTTGTATCTTCACGAGCAGCGGCTTTGAATCACGAAATGAAGTAGGACGGCAATGGCAGCAGCAACGGTGGGCAGTGGATACCGCAAGGTTCCATCGCAGCCCCCCAAGCAATCACGTACCTACATGGTTGCCAATGCCTAAATCATCTCGTTTGCAATCCATTGGTGGTGGTGTTGATCTTGTCGACACAAGCACCGAATGCACCGAACGGACTACCAGCCGCCAACCCGCTTAACTGGATCAGCTCATGAAGGCTGTGCCACCAGCCATCAGTGCGCTCGCCGGCGCGCGCCGGTAATACTTGGATTGCTCTGATTCCGTCCCTTCATCGTAGGGACGTTGGACGAGTTCAAAGAGCTCCTTCAACACCGTCGTATCGAATTCACCATCCGTTTCATCCAGCGCTGCTGTGGTGTACGCATCAACGAGCATCCACTCGCGCAGCACGTACTTGGGATTCGTCGTCTTCATTCGGTCGTAGGCCTCCTGCGGGGATTGATCCATGCCATCCAGCACATCGCTCCACTGCTCCAACCAATGCAACCACTCCCTGCGAATGCTATCATCCAGCGATTCATAGAAGACGCCATCCTCGTCGTTGTTATTGCTGCTGCTGCTGCTGTTGCCGTTTTCCAAAAGGGACATCATGGCCTCGTAGTCACGTTCACCGTCGACTTCGCTTGCTGCCAGATCCCTCGCGACGTAGGTCAACTGACGCCAGAAGATGGTCCAATCAACGCGTGACTTGCGCAGCAGAGGCTCCAAGGATACCCAGAGATCATCTGCGACGTCGGCATCGTCGGGCAATCCCATCTTGTTGCGGAAGACCGTGTCGAGACGCTCCTGGAACAGCACCTGGGCGGACTGCACGAACTTTTCCACAACATGATCGTAGTCCTTTTCGGCGTTTTCGTAGTCTGTGCCCTTGGCAACAATGACGGGCACAACGCTCTCGATGAGGACCTGGAGATTGGCCAGGCCGGCGCTGGGCTGGTTGAGGAACCCGAAGTGCTCCCCGCTGCCGGTCCACTTAGCGAAGAGCGGTGAGTACTCCTCGAGGAATCCGAAGGGACCGTAGTCCATGGTGCTGCCGCCGACGAGACAGTTGTCGGCGTTGAAGTTGCCCTGCGCGAACCCGACGCGGACCCAGCCCGTGACCATGTCGGCGATGCGCTCGGAGGAGAGCTCGATGAGCTTGGTGGCGGCGCCTGCGATATCCTGCTTGTCGATGAAGGGATCGTAGGCCTCAGCCTTGAATTCGCGGAAGCAGGCGTGCCAGACGATCTGCTCCAGTTCCTTCCATTCGTTCGTGGCGATGTCGTAGCGGGGCGCACTGCTCTTGGCGCCGAAGGTCCCACCCAGCTCCGCGAGCTGCTGCACGCGACGCGCGAAGAGGTCGAGGTGGCCGATGCGCGTGAAGGACGTGGCAACCCGGCATGTGATAGCGCATGGTTCCCGGATCATGATGTTGGGGTCCGCCTTGGACTGCGTGCGCAGCTGCCGAAGCAACTGCTTGCGTTGCTCCATGGAGTACTTCGCCAGGCGCGGGTCGTCCAGGGTGGGAAGCTGCAGCTGGGCCGAGTCGGAGTACCATGGACGCTGCACCGTGTCACCGTTAACGCTGACGACGAGGGAGAGCGCACGGGTGGTGCGCACGCCTAGGTAGTGCATGGCCTCGCTGGCGAGAAATTCGCGGATGCTGGATCGCAGCACGGCACGTCCATCGGCACCGCGATGGAAGGGCGTCTTGCCTCCTCCCTTGAGCTGCAGCTCGAAGGCGGTCTCATCGGTCGCCTGCACTTCACCGATGGCAACGGCGCGTCCATCACCGTAGCCGTTCCCCGTTCCGTAGGGACAGTTGCTGGTGTAGCGGGTTCCCATGATGGAGAGGGCGTAGGGCGTGGCCCAGGTGGTGTCCTGGGCCAGCACGGCATTGCCGGACAACCAGTCGATCATGTCCTGGGACTCCATCTGATCCTTGGTGAATTTGAGGAGATCGTGGGCCACATCGGGACTGTGCAGAAGCAGCTTTGGATTGGCGATGCCCGTGGGAGGCACGATGACGTAGTGGCCGTTGAAGATGGGTCGTTTGGTTCGGTTGTTCACGTTGACGCGGCTGTCTGTGGCGGACAAGCGCTCCGTTTTGAGGGATCGTTCGTAGTTGTCCTTCGTCTCTGGCGACAGCTGGTCGATCCACGAGTTGCGCAGAACGATGGAGGCCAAGGGGCTGCTTGCGGCGTTGCCATCGTTGCCTCCAGTGGTGCTACCAGTGGTGCTGCCATCAGCACTGCAGTCGGAGATGCCAATGATGCGAGGTATCCTCTGCTGCTTCTGCTGCTGAGAAGACATGTTCCAAGCGCTGGCCATGAACGAGCGCGTCCCCGATGATGTCGATGTTGGTGGCGATGTGGTCGCTGCTGCTGCCAACGCAAAGAGGAATGCGCTGGTGGCTGCCGAAGGTGATCTCGCGGCTGATCGAATGTGCCAACGCCGACTTGCTGTTGCTGCAGCTGTAGCTGTAGCTGTAGCTGTGGCCGACGCAGTCGCAGCTCCTGCTCCGCCTCTGCTGTTGAAACCACTGAAGCGCATCTGATGCACCTTGGCCTCCCGCTCCGTTCTGTGTTATCCGTTCTCTGTTCTCTGTTGCCTGTTGTCTCTTGTGCTGGCGATTCCCTCTGATGCACAGATCGACGAGTCTGATTGCAAACGCTCCGTCAGCTGCTACTCTTTTTATGATGTGTTGTGTTGATGATGGCGATGTTGCTGATGTTGCTATTTGCAGAAACAGAGGAGATCATGTGTGGTGCGATCTTTCCTCTTGTTTTGCGTGTTTTGGTGGTGGTGGTTGAAGTGACGCATGCGAGTCACGCGACACGTCACTCGGGATTTCAACATTCTCATATCGACTCGATCGATCACTACGTGCATGTTTGACCACGTCGACCCAATCACTCCTTTCCGTTGGGTTTCGACGAAACGGACATCAACATGTCTTTGTGTGCTTGTTCTTCTTGACGTGTTGTGGCTTGTCCTGCCAAACTCTCCTACTGGAAAAGGCATGGAATTGGAAGTAAACAACGGATTATGAGCTCAAGGCACGAGCCATTTACCTCTCACGTGGTCTCTACTCTGCTGCGTACGATTCAGCTGCAAGTGCCCAGTCTAACGCTCAAATAACCGGTAATAACGTCCGTATCTGCTTGGTCCCCTCGATATGCGGTGGCTCTGCTGCTCGTCAGATCGTCTCAATCTCTTCAGTGCTCTCGTTCATATTCATTCGTACGGTATGTACCTGCTGCATGTCCTCATGAATGGACACCACAGGGCGCTCATCCCATCCACCAGGAAGTTACTCCCCAGCCGACCATCCGATGGGTACTGTCGCGCAGTCTCACAAACTCAAAATAGAATGTGTTGTGATTGCTCTCGTCGTCTTGGACCTGATTGTGGCTTGGTCAACATGTCAGCCAGGTTGGTCTCCGATGGTTCATATTGGATGACTGCCACTCCTGCCGCCACATTCTCTCGGACAAAGTGATATGCAATTGCGTTGGCTTTCTTTCTCAGCTGTGATTCGGGTGCGGATGCGTTATAGACGACGCTCTGGTTGTCAACTCGGATATCAGCCGGTCCCTCCAAAGGCACACCCATCATTCGAAGCTTGTATCTCATGCCAATCACAATCTCCATGGCGACCTTGAGTGCTGTGAATTCTGAACCAAATGTCGATGTCTCGATTCCATTCTGCTTCTTGCTGTACCATAAGATGGGTGAGGAATTCAAGAAAAGTAAAACACCTGTTCGAGATCGTCGTGTGTATTGATCTCCTGCATGATCTGCATCAACAAAACACGTCATCTGGACTGCTTTGCCTCTTGGTTTTGGCATGTCATGTGGTATCAATTCGCGTGCGTCTGGGTAGAAGGATGCCCAATCTGGTGTTGGAGTGGTGTTCTTCTTGACGTATGCATCGTCGAACACCAAACGTGATCGGTCATGTGAGTTAAGATAGGCAAACATATGAAAAAAGCACACGCAAATGCCCTGTTCTGGGGGCAGCACAGTATGAAGACATCATGCTTGTCTCGCAGCATATGTCGATCCGCCCCAACTCGACGATCCACCTCAGGATCCCAATCAGCTGTTGATAATAGTTCATTTCCTCTGGATCACAAAGGGTGGTGGCGTCAAGCTCTGGTCGGTACCCGTTTGGTATCACGCTTTTCGCGCTGGTACGGAATTTACCGCCACGGGCCTCAAGCCATTTCTGTGCCATCTTCGTGACCTCTCGGACGTATCGCTGGGATCCCATGCTCCACTTCGGCCGCTCCGGTTCTGCTGTGAGATGGAATGGAGCGATTGTAGAGCCGAGGTATGTTGTTGGTGGACCGATCGAGGCGGGTTTAAGAAAGAAGTAAGAACCAATGTGTGAGAGTATCGCGCTGGGATCTTTGGAGATCGCCAGAATGTCATCAGTGTACACGAGGATGTACTCGTAATATTCAGACCCATCGCTCGTCACCGCTGGCTTCATCCAAACATCGCTGTCTGCACGACACGAGGTGAATCCGAGTGAGTTCTGCAGTGTCTCTGCAAGGTGCGCCCTCCAGGCAGCGCCGCTTGATTTGAGCCCATAGAGTGCGCGACAGATTATCGCTACCTTTCCTGCGTCTGCCCCGAACTCAGGTCCACATGTTGTGTAGACGCGTTCGCGGCATGGCGCGTTGAGGTATGCGTTCATCACGTCTGCCGCAAGCACATCGAGGTCGTTCAGCGCCGCCAAGAGGAATGCGATTCGAACGCTTTCGCGTGTCACCACACTGGCATATGTTATGCTGGATGGTGCTTCAGTCATGTGACCACCTGCCACAAGTCGTGCCTTCCGTGTGAGGTCGACTTTGATATCGAAGATCATGTGACATGCAATGTAGGTGTATCCGACTGGTGGCTTCGTGTCTTCGGTCTTGATGTCGAATGCTGGTCGAACGTTCTTCATCTCCTTCTCTAATGCTTTGCGCCAGAAGTCGGTTCCTGTCTCCTCGTCAATTGCAAGAGCACGTTGGACGCTCTTCGGTAGTTCGAGACCATATTTCTCATTTCGTCGGAAGTATCGTTTGCGGTTGGCCATCAGGATGCGGTTGCGCCGCTTCATCGTGTATGGAACCCACCATCGAAAAGCAGGCTCATTGGTGAGCTGGTTGTTGGTTGCGTATTCGGCTGTCTTCACAGGATCAGCCTCCTTGGCATCTCGTAAATGAATCCATGATGTAGATCCGTCTTTCCATAACACACACAGCTTCCATCCCTTCGTCGTCTTCGTGGTCGTCTTGTCATCAGTGGTTGCTGCGGTTGGGAGTCGCTTATGGTCAATGATGTCCTCCATCAAGAGTGTCGTGTATCCGTCGTCATCTGTTCGTGCGTAGATATTTTCCGCGATCTGATTCGCATTGAACACTTCGCTGTGCCCGTCGACAAATTCAACCTCATACATGGACGTGTCAAGAAGTGGATTTGAATGTGAGTGACCAATCAGCTTCCCGCTCGCATCGCGTTTTCGGCGCTTCACAGTACCAAATTGGATGTCATCACCCGCAGGTAGCTTGACTCGAGCAGACAGGTATCGATCGTATGCGTCTTCGTCGGCGTCAGCTGGCTCAATCAAAGGTTCCAATGATGTAGTCTGTTCCAGGAATGCAATGTCTTCGGCTGTGTCGTCGACGTCGTCTCCGTCGTCCCCTGGCTTGATGCCTTCCATTCGATCTTTCCATTTATTTCGTAGATTGGACATGAAGTCGGATTGTTGCTGTTTGACTGCTTCACTGTTGAGGTCGACATCGGATAAAGGAATGACAGAGGATTTAGAAACAACAGCGCCAGAAGATGTGAGAATGTACGAGCACATCGCTTCACCCACGGCCTTTGACGGACCGAGGTAGCGACCAAGATGTTTTGTGTTCATGTTTGCTCCCTGGAGATTCATGTACCACACAAAGTCGAACCACCCGAATTCTGAGATATGTGAGATGTCGGTGGTATCGCCAGTTAGGATTGTAGTTGGTGTCTGGCCATGTAGATCATATATCTGAAGTGCTGTGTTGCTTCGAATTTCTGCACAGTACTCAAAACAATAATCCCACAAGTATGCAGGTGTGTTCGTCGATGTCATGAGTCGCCGATATTGACGTCGAAGTTCTCGGATCGTTGCCTCTGCTTTGTTCTGGTTGTGAATATACGCCTCCACGGGACGGATTGAGACTTGAGCCTTGAGAAGTTTGCTCTTGAAGTTGCCCTCAACTAGCTCTCGTGCATTGTCTGGTATCATTGTGTGTGGGATGCCGTAATCTCTGAATAGCTCATCGAGTGTCTGCGCGGCCTCTCGCCTTGCCGCCATTGGGTACACTCGGACCCAATGAAATGGTGTACAATAAATCATTGCACAGATGTTCCCACGTATGGACTTTGTCTTCGCGAACATCGTGTCGGTGTACATTTGTGTGTTGAGGCGTCGGTATCGGAGCTGCATCGCGTAAGGATTGAGTCGACGTGTTCCTGTCGTTGTAGTGAAGTCACGGACTGCCAGTTGTGTTGTCACATCAAGTGTTCGTCTTGCTGCTTCGATTCCGATTCGCCATCTCGCTGCCAGCTGCTCTGGCGTTATCGTCCCCTTACGATTCGAGGTACGTGTGTGATGTATTGTTCGATTGTCATGCTCGTATCTGATCGGTGATTCAATATGCATCTGTTGATCTGCTTGAAGCTTCGCGCGTATTGCTGCTTCATCGTCCCCTGACGACAGCTGTGATGGATCCCAATATGCATCCGATGTCATGTATACATGGACGCAATCTCTGTCGGACTGTATCTCGTCTCGCGTTGGTTGTCGAATATGAAAATAGGATACCGTTCCGTTCAGCTGAAGTGGGATATGCAAATCATGGTGTGAAGAAAGAATAGAATGTGAGTATGAATGACGATTCTCCTCTGGTAACATGACCAAAGGTGTCTCATTGACGATGATACCCGCCATGCGCATCTGATGCGGACACAATAGCGGATGAGGAAGGGTTTCAAAATATAATGATTGAGGAAAGAAGAGGATGTAAGTGGTGTACGAAACAGGATCGTCATACGCAATCGCTGCTGTGACAATTGGTACGTTTGTGACGTCCCCCAATGTGTCCAAGAATGGCGATGTTGTGACGGTCTGTGTAGTTCGGTGTACAATGTATGCAGTAGGACCAAAAGCACAAGTGTCAGCATGTGAGTCCAATTCGGCTCTCGGTGTCTCAGATGGAAGGGACTGACTGATCGCCGTTGCATGGCGTCGCCCTCCCACCTCATGTCAGGATTGGCCTTGTTGATTGCGACGTGTCATGAATGCCCCGATGCCGCTCTTGCGCTGGTCGGCAGAGGCACTTCCCGAGGCAACAGGAGTCGTCGCGTCCTGACTATCTGTTCGCTGACGTTTGCTCTGTCCTTGCGTATCAAGTGATGCAACTCCTCTTCTCGCGTCTCGTTCTTGTCGAAGTGCAATGGCACGTGCACGCTGCGCGGCAGACATGACTGCCCATTCTTCACGGTCGTAATATCTGTCGGTCACGTTCATGTTGGCATTGTATTGTGGTTTGCCTTTGTCGCCGCCTTTACCACGTCCGCCCCTGCCACCCCGGCCTTGGCCTCCACCACCACCTGAGCGGCCTCGGTTCTTCCTGTTATTGCCTTGCATCCCTGCAATACGTCGACTTGTTGTTGTGTCAGTGCGCTGATCAAGAGACTCTGCGAGATAGTTCACCGTTCGATGAAAGCTGGTCTTGTACGTTTTCGTTGCTCGTACGACTTCGCATGCTGGGAACAGACGTTGATCTCTGATTCCTCGCATAAGGCGTCTGACTTTTGCTTCTTCCATCTGCGGTTCACCTCCCTGCGCAAGATCTTCAAAGGCTGCATTCAGTCGCTGTGCGTACATCTCAAACGTGAAGTTTCGTGCTCTTCCGTCGAAGTATGTCTCAGCGATCGTTTTGTCAGCCGATGCTTTCGTGCGTGCTTGAAATGAGTCTCCACGATAGTGTTGCTCAAGCGCCTGATGAGCTGCTCGTCCGTCTTTCGATCTCTCGAATCCCTGTACCCAGTTCCAAGCAGGACCACCGTGTGTTGCAGCTCGAACGATTTGCCAAACTGCTGCTCTGTCTGCTTTGTAAATGGAACCGGAGTGGGGTGCACGGTCAATCAGCTCGTCCAACATGGTTGGTTCTCCGAATGATGTTGTGACAGCGGGAATTCTGTCCTCTGGCTTCTCTGAATCTGGTCGAACAACGTATGCAAGTGGAATGTCTTGACTCCCAAGTGTGTTGTCCAAATAATTGCGGATGTCTTCCAGTGTCTCTCTGACTGAGTCCACCTTGGTGAGTAATTCAGGTGTCGGAAGTGGATCACTGTCTTTGATTCGTTTCTCGTCTTTGAATAAGGTCCAAGCGGTGTTGAGTCGGGATAGTGTGGCACCTGATGATGTGAATGATCGTTGAATGCGGCTGTAGTGAAAGCGAAGGTAGCGAAGCTTCCGCAATCGCATCTCATATACCCATCCAAGAGGCACTCCTGGGTTGCGTATCATTACCGGTGTCCCAGAGACTGGCTTTGAGGGTACGTATGCTGGATTTGCGATGTAACCACTGCCTTTTCGAATGCGTTCACACAACGCCTGTATATCGTCGTCGTCGAATGAAAGCAGGTCGTCAAATGAAGATATTCCCTGCTCCTTGATCGCTTCTCCAATCGTGTCATCCGGAAACAGTAGCACATTACGAAAATAATTCTGAATTTCGGCTGCTGCTCCTGCCATCGTGGATGTCTTTGGATGTTGCGATATCGTCTTGTTTGATGCTGTTGATGTCTGTGTTTGTGTTTAATCGTGTTTCAATCGTGCGAGATTTGGAAATTGTGAGCAAAGCGAATGCATTCCGTGATGCCTGAAAAACAACAGACCAACAAGCACAACATAGCAGATCATATGCTGGAACAAGGCGTGTCTGCTCTAATACTCGTCATGCCCTAATCCCACAAGTAGCTCCGTGCTACTGCGCGTTCCTTCCATATTTGGTGAAGTCGAGAAGCGGGAATTTTGTATATACCCAGGATCTGTTCCGTCACAGCGGACGGGTTGACTCAAGGAATCACATGTTGGTCTCATGGTCGATGCGTCCATCGATGCCACTCAATCGCGCAAATGCGTCACATTGAGTTGACGTCCCTCTGATGTTGACCAATATACATCAGCACATGATTGTCATAGGAGACGCCGCACTACGCAGGCTGTGCCGGCCATGGCGGATACTACACGATTCTGCAGCTCCAGTATTATCGTAGCCTCCTCAGGCTGTTCCTCTCATGTTGCTCAGAAAGAGCGACGAGTCAGTGATAAACCAAACTCTCCTACTGGAAAAGGCATGGAATTGGAAGTAAACAACGGATTATGAGCTCAAGGCACGAGCCATTTACCTCTCACGTGGTCTCTACTCTGCTGCGTACGATTCAGCTGCAAGTGCCCAGTCTAACGCTCAAATAACCGGTAATAACGTCCGTATCTGCTTGCTGCGAACATCATTCGTCCACCATTTGCCCATCACCCGTCCATCACTCGCCCATCATCGCTACTGCCACACTCACAAATCGGCGGAACGAATCTCCCCTCGTCGTTTTGTATTGATAGTAGAATACGACCTATTCTATTATTCTATATAGTAGAATACATCCTATTCTATATTGGAATAGTTCATACTCGACACAACACTGGAAGAGACGCTGAAGGGCATGATGATGATGATGATGATGGGATATGCAGCGATGAATTCGGTCCGCAGACCATCGAGGCTTGCAATGGCATCGCTCCTCCTCCTCCTTGCGTTGGTGCTGGGATCGGAGAGAGGCGGTGTGTCGTGCGAAGTCATCAACACTCCTGCCGCGGACGCAGCCGCAGCCGCAGAACCAGCAACGGTAGAGCAAGAGGCGGTTGCCAATTGCGCAGCGGACGGTGCACGATCAGCTGATGGAGAGTGTACGGCCAACTTCGACCAGGCGTCTGAGATGGAAAGCAACAGCACGCCTGATGGCACCAACGAGCATCAGCGTGGCGAAGGACGCGACGAAGACGATGAAGACGACGGCAGCGAAGACGATCAAGAAAATGAACATGAAGATGGTGCCGACTTCCTCGAAAAAGTTGACAAGTTCAATGACATCTCCACCCCCTACAGATTGCTGCCTCCGAAAGGTGAAAATGGCGCAAAGTACTATCTGCCGATTCCAAACGGCGGTTCCATCCAATGGGCGCAGGGGCCGTACAGGCAAGATGTGCTCAGGATCGTCGAGGAAAGCAAGAACTACCTCGCGGCTCGCGATCATGATCCCACATGCGTCAACGACAACATGTTCTGCTCGACCTACGCTTCGTTGGGTAAGCCAATCCCATGCATGCATGCATGTATGGATCCAAGCACGCTGCGGGCCAATGCAATGCCATACTAGTCCAGTGCGTCGCAATGCGAATGCCATCTGCGACCATCGCTTCACATCGTACCTTTGGCGATTCGATCGTTCCAAACTGGATCTGCATCTGCCTTGGTGTGCCTGCGCAATTTGCACGTTTTCTCTTCTTCTGTCTCACTCTCTCTCTCTCTTTCCGCGTTGTCCACCGTGCACTGCATTCTTCTCTACTGTACTGCATCATATTCGACCACGAACGTCCGCGAACATGAAGGCGATTGTCCACAGGAAATCGATCGAGGAGTCCTTGACGACGAAGAATTCAGTAAGTGCCTCGTTTCTGCCGATACCGTCAATGAATGCCTGCAATGTATCGCACAATGAGCCAAGGTACTCCTACTGTCAACGCGAACTGCCAACCACACCATTCTACGCTGTTCTTTCACACAATCCTAGTTCATGATACCCCTCTCTCAACACGTTCAATCCATTTGTGGTTGTGCTTATGTTTTATCTTTCTGCAGTGATCTATGCTTGTCGGCTTGCCTGCAAGCTTTGCGATTACGCTGTCGGCGAAACAGGAGAGGAAGCCCACGATGATGAAGACGAAGACGACGATGACGAAGAGGACAGCACTATTCATGAGCAGCAAGGCGCCGCCGATGTCACAGAGGATGCGTATGAAGGCAATCAAAATGAACATGAAGAGGAATATGGCGATAGTGAGACGGCAGAGGAGGATGACGAGGAGGCGGAGGATTACGAAGACGAAGACGATCCCGACGACCACGATATCGACGACCACGACGACGATGAGGAGGACGACGGCGACGACGACGACGACGACGACGAGGATGATGATGAGTACGAAGACGAATACGTGGAAGACGTTGGCGAAGGAAAACATGCCGCGACGCCTTGGGGTGTGGATCAATTCATCGTCACCGATATCCAAAGCGATGTGTTCCGAATTATTACGAACACGGAGCTTTACATGAACGGAATGCTGGAACGTGAAGATTACGAGAAAGAGAAGAATTACTTTGATCACCTCCACACCATCTGCCGCAACAAAGATCCATTGTGCTCCTACTGGGCAGCAACAGGTGAGTGAGCAAAATGGCCAGATACCCGTGCTCGTAGCGTATGGCAAATGCTCAATACGATCGTGTTTCGAACCGTCCATTGCAATCAATGCGCATACCGTACGAGCATCACACACGTATGCACAACACGATCACAATCCGCCTTTCGTCGGACTTTACCTCACCCCGATCCTCGTGCCGAATCCACGCCATGGGACATCACATGGCGCCGCGTGCTATAATTTGAACTTGAACTGGGACTGGCTCGCCTTGATGTCGCCTGCTTTGATTTCACGCCACAACAGGCGGATGCGAGCCTGGCGACGATGTCGAGAAAGACGACGAAGACGAATTCTACGAAATGATCGCAGCCAAATGTGGCCCAGCCTGTCAAGCATGCGAAGACATGTCCTACGATGAGCGGTGCGTGGGATACAACAACACCGCGGGGGTCTGGGATGAACCAGGAAGCGTGGATGCGTTCTTTGATCGCATCACCACGGATCCGTACTTTCAAGAGCAGTTCGGTCCAATGGACATCATCGGCAACCCAAGAGAAGACTACGACATGCCGTGGATCGTGACATTCGACAACTTCATCACCGATGAAGAATGCGATCGCCTCATAGAGCTGGGCGGAGTCGAAGGCTATGAGCAGTCGCTGGAGGTTTCTGATGAAGACGAAGAGGAGGAGGAGGAGGAGGAAGAAGATGAACCGGACCGACGCACCTCAACCAATTCATGGTGTCTGACCGATTGCTACAAAGACCCCACAGCGCAGCGCATCCATGAGAGGATCGACAACTTCACCCACATTCCACGACAAAACTCGGAGTACCTCCAGCTGCTGAGGTATCTCCCTGGACAGGTACGTCACTCCGACTGTTGCTATTGCTGCTGCTGCTGCTGCTGTTGCCGCTGCCATCGATTCCAGATGTGCCGAATGATGGGTTGCAAACGCGATTTTCTGCACATTTGCATTTCTCGATTTGCGACACGGTGCCTTCGCATGGACGGCATGGATCAACCGCGGAGCCGTTAGATGGACACTACGCCTGTGCTCGTACTTTATCCTTTTGTCGTTCCATGCGTGCGCTGGTTATTTCGTCGCCACATCGTATCGGTGTCCACCTGCTGTGAGACACGAGTACGAGTCAACGCTACGCACGTGCTCTTACACTTACACTTGTTGCTGTTGTTGTTGCACTTATCCTTGCACCCGCATCTACATCTACATCTGCGCTTGTATTAATCGATTCGCTGCTCCATATCACGTGTACCACATCATCGTGCTGATACGCAGCTCTACATGGAGCATCACGATTACATCACTGGGGAGGCGCATCGCATGCACGGTCCCAGAATACTAACCGTGTTCATGTACTTGAACGATGTCAAAGAAGGCGGGGGCACCAAGTTCTCGCATCTGAACATTACCGTCCAGCCGAAGAAGGGCAGGGTGCTGATATGGCCGTCCGTTCTCAACGACTATCCCTTCATCTTGGACCTGCGGACATCACACGAGGCGCTAGCGGTGGAGAGGGGGATCAAGTACGGTGCGAATGCGTGGTTCCACCAACGGGACTACAAATCGTCGATGGCAAGGGATTGCACATGATGTATTTGTCCTACGATATGACATTGTATGAGTAGAGTATATGACTCGCGAGGAGGCTCTGCTTCTGTGGAGCGATATCTTTGGTAAAACTCTCTGAGTTTAGTGCTCTCCGCGTACCATCGAGTTGCACTTCCGCATACTGGCAAGGCATGAAGATGGTGCACCCATTGGTTGGCAGTATGGGTGTGCCAGTGTGATGGGATACGGGCACTTGTTCGGAGCGATTGTTGCATCAGAGCGAACTGAAATGGAGCGGCGACCTTCACCTCTGCCTTTGACCCCCTACTTCATGCGTGTACGTGTGTGCAAGCTCTCCAGAAGGACGCCGTGGTCAGCATACTATTGGCCAAGCTTGCCCATGACCGGCGATGATTCTGCTGTTCTCTTCATCGCAGCCCGTATAGTATTATGTATGGATGTGGGTATGGGATTCCAATGAAGCTTGCGTCCCAGCACGGGGCCGAGGCTCTTCCTCCACTTCTTACCCCCCAACTGCACGAGAGCCTCACAGCTCTGAATGGGAATCTGATGATGCGGCAAGTTGGCCCAAATCCTCCTTCTCGATGACGACGACTTTGTACTTGCGCTCCAACCGAGAGACGAGCTGTGCGAACGAGGATCCGATGTACTTCGTCGCCAACTTCGAAGCTTCCTCCGGCGTCTTGGTGGCTCGCTCACCGGCATCAGGCAGAGCAGACAAAGCCGAAGATGCATAGTACTTCTGTATCAGATGGACCTTCTGTTCGTTTGACAATGCATTGAGCAATTCCGACCTTTTCGAAAGGCAAGTCGAGTCTGTGGTGACCGCCCAATCTCCCGCGACGCACGAAAGACCTTCGCAGCAGTCGCGATTCATAACGCAACGGTCGAATTCGGCCGTGCAAGTAGGAGCTGCCTCAGCCATCGATGCGCTCTTTGACCGTGCCATTGAAGGGAACCAGTCGAAGCTGGTGCCTGCGAGCACGATGAGGATAGGAAGCAAGATGGCGGAAGACCTCATCGTGCGCGCGCAAAGATCTATCGTGGTGGCAGCTGGGTGGGTGGTGGCTGACTGATGTATTATAATACGAGCTATCCCTTAACGACCCAAGCTTAACGCCCATATTATGGGCGATATAATGACACTAGTTGTTTTTTGAACGCATTTGCCCTACCAGGGCCTACGTGAAAACTAAGTCTGTACCCCTTACAACTAGTGTTATCGTTGGAAACTACTGCTTTTTTGTTTGTGTCTGTTTTACGTCTTTCCATGGTATATATCCCAATGTTCGCTACAGATATAGACTCTACAGAAGCTACACATCCTGGTAACTCGTTTAGGTTTGGTTCCCTCCTTGCCAGAAAGTTTCGCATTTGCGCCCAGAAATGCACAGTATCGGCACGTTCTTGCCCATTCTCCTTTCACAATTACTTGCTCATGCTCTGCCTCCTCTCCCATCAATCTCGCTTCTGGGAGGGTTGGCGCAGATGCCCTCATTCTGTGCCTTGTCACAATCAGTCTGGGTATCTGTTCTGTTGATCTTGTGCCCTTTGAACTCGATGTGGACGACTTCCTCACAAGGGCTTCAACCATCTCCAGTGTGAATTCTTTTTGGGGCAACCTCTCCTCTTTGTCTGCCAGATGACAATGACTGATCCATGCGTTCACTCTGAGGATATCCAGGAAATGGAACATGAGTGGCATCCATATCCTCCTGCAGCGTATGTTTGGACGATAATATGAGATCAGCTGATCACATCGGTCAACCCCACCCATCCAGTGATTGTAGTCATTGATCATTTTGGGAATGCGGATTCTTGCATTCCAATCATCTCCCCACACCGTCTTCAGATGCTTCTTGTTGATCCGTGTCTCTCTGGGCTTGTGACGATCGCGAAGAACTGTCTCGTTTCCATAGTGAACCGTGCTCACCATCAGGACAATGTTGTTGTCCACCCACCGAGTTACCACATGCTCATTTGGTTCAGTCCAGATGTACAGGCTGTTGAACCTGTCATCCTCGACCTCCTTAACTGCCTTTGGAGGAAATCCGTTCCGATTGCGTGCTGTGCCCAAGATGCCAATGCCCATCTGTCTTGACCGCTGGAGAACCATCTTGGTGGTGAAGAAGTTGTCCATGGTGACCACATGATGATGCCTTCGATCAAGTTCATTCATCAACTCCTCCACAGTGTTGTTGATTCTTGTGGTCTTGTCAAGTCGACCTGCTGGTAGGATATGGTACATGAACCCAGTGCTTGAACAACACAGTGCAAAGAATTTGAAGCCCTCTTTGATTGGCTTCATCTTCATCCTGTGTGTCTGTGCGGAACGACCTTTGAACCGCACCATCATCTCGTCGATGGCGCATGCGGAGCCTGGTCTTGTACAGATGCGTTTTGCCACTCGATTGGTATGGTCGAGGAGTGGCTGCACCTTCCTGTACCATGATCGGCTCAACTGAACATTGCTGCCCTCCTTCTTGGCCTTCTTTTGTGCTGGTGGCTTCGTATCGAAGGCTCCGGTATCCTTGGACTCTGCACTGCTCACCTTCAATGAAGCTGTGCTGATGGATGATAGCTCACTTCGTGATGCAATGGTGGTACTGTCCGCACTCTCCCGCATATCATCTTCATTGACATCGAAGTTGATGGGTGTGGTGGAAGATGCTGATGATCCGTTGTCATCATCTGGAAGCTCTGCAGTGAAATGGATATGCTGGAAGATGATGTCATATCGATTCCTGCTCAGGTGGGTCATGAGTGTGTTAGTAGGGACGGATACGCAGGTGCCACGCCAATAGTCCCTTTTTGATGGTGCGTTCCATACTCCCATGTAGTAGTACATTGCCAGGAATATGTACAGCTCGGAAATTGTGATGGCAGGGGCCATGCTGCCGCTCTTCCGTAGATGATTGTTCGAATGCCGTTGGATTCTTTCCATCAAGGTGTGTGGAAAAATGATCTCGAGAAGGCTGTCCACTGTTGTCTTCAAATTCCGAATGCCAGCAAATCTTGGCTTGTGATTTCCAATGGGTAGGGGCGTGTACGGAGGAGGAGCCATGGGATGAAGAAGAGGTACCAGAGGACTGGCGATGTTGTCCCCTGGGGAGGCTGCATAGCGGGAATCCCAGGGTGGCTTGGTGGATTCTTTGGAGCAGACGACGGTATTGCACCTGGATTGCCCATCTGTTGGTGTTGGGAATGGAGGGAAGTTCAGTTGCGGAATGGTTCTCTGGTTGCTTCCATCACCAGTGAAGCATGCACGACCCTCCAAGCTTCCTCGCGTGGTGGTGCTGTCCGTGGAGAACTCTGGTGTAGTAGTGCTGTTGGTGTAGGATTTTCGTGTTGGCGAAGGGATGGGGCTGACTGTGCTGCCATTTGTGGCATCGTCATGGCAGGGCTGATGGTTGGCATCAATGTCCAATGAGGAGGCAGTGGTATCCAAACCAGGCAGATTAGGATTGCCCCAGATGTTGGTGGTGTTGCAGGATTCATTGTTTCCGAGGAAGTCTCTGTAGGTTGGACTTCGCTCAGAATTAGATGTGCTGTTGTTGTCTCCAAAGAAGATGGCAGAGGAAGGCACGCCATTCAGGAATATGATATGTGGCCGTGAGCTGCTGTAGGGTGACCCGTCATACGCAAGGGGCTTGTGTGCAGGCAAGGATGGCAATGTGCCTGTGGGAGGTGCGCGCTTTCGTGATGGCTTCTTTGGGGGATCAACCATGATGCAACTTGGACTGATGTGATCTGATGCTGTGATGTTGCAATGCCGCGATGCTGCAATGTTGGGATGCCGCGGTGCTGTGATGCCGCGATGATGTGATGCTGCAATTCCGCGACGCTGTGATGCTGCAACGCTGTGATGTTGCAATGATGTGATGCCGTGATGGTGTGATGTCGCAACACTGCAATGCTGTGATGTCGCGACGCTGCGATGATGTGATGGTGTGATGCTGTGATGCCGTGATGGTGTGATCCTGCAATGCCGTGATGGTGTGATGTCGCAACACTGCAATGCTGTGATGTCGCAATGCTGCGATGATGTGATGGTGCGATGCCGTGATGCCGTGATGGTGTGATCCTGCAATGCCACGACGCTGTGATGTTGCAATGATGTGATGTTGCAATGATGTGATGCCGTGATGGTGTGATCCTGCAATGCCGCGACGCTGTGATGTTGCAACGCTGCAATGCTGTGATGTCGCGACGCTGCGATGATGTGATGGCGCGATGCCGTGATGCCGTGATGGTGTGATTCTGCAATGCCGCGACGCTGTGATGTCGCAACGCTGCAATGCTGTGATGTCGCGACACTGCGATGATGTGATGGCGCGATGCCGTGATGGTGCGATGCCACGATGCTGTGATGCTGTGATGCTGCAATGCCACGACACTGTGATGATGTGATGGCACGACACTGTGATGATGTGATGGCACGATGCCACAACGCTGTGATGCCACGACGCTGCAATGCTGTGATGCCGCGACGCTGTGATGATGTGATGCCGCGACGCTGTGATGATGTGATGCCGCGATGCCGTGATGATGTGATGTCGCGATGCTGTGATGGCGCGATGCCACAACGCTGTGATGCCGCGACGCTGTGATGCAGCAATGCTGTGATCGTGCAATGTTGCGATAATGCGATGTTGCGATTATGCGATGTTGCGATTATGCGATGTTGCGATGCAGCCATCCTGTGATGTTGCCATGCTGCAATGTTGCCATGCTGCAGTGCTCACATGATGCCATGCTCACATGATGCCATGCTCACATGATGCCATGCTCACATGATGCCATGCTCACATGATGCCATGCTCACATGATGCCATGCTCACATGATGCCATGCTCACATGCTGTCATGCTGGTTGCATGGTAAGAGAAGCAGGCACCGCAACCTGCAAGCATTGCATTGGGAGGAAGAGGCATGCCGATTCGCAACAGCAAAGGTATGACGCTCGGGTGTTGGCGAGGAAGAAAATGCGAAAAAACGAAAATGCGGCCTCGCCAATTTGGCGATTCCCCTCTCGCCAATGGATTGAGCGACAGTCCCGCAGCTCGAAATTGACTCACGAGTACTTTAGGCGACGATATCAACCTAACAACAGTAGAAGACATATAAATGTAATAGCATGGTTGGAAAGAGGAACTCGAGAGGATTCAGAATATGTAAAGAAAAGAGGTTCCCACTTGTAGGCGTTGGGGTCGAAAGTTGGAATAACTGATTATGAAATTTTTATTGCCCATAATATGGGCGTTGGGTCGTTAAGGGATAGCACGAGAAGTATTGCAACGGTGTGGAAGGTATAATGATCAAAACGAATACTGCAATGCACACAGTGCACACAATGCAATCAGGGGACGGTGTGCACAGATCATAATACCAATAGTCATCCTCTCGCTGCAGGGACACTCGGCAAATGTATCAACCACGTCAGTATTCGACTAATTCGACCTAATCGCTCTTCTCCTTCAATTCTTCGCTTCGTTCTCCTCTTCGAAGGCCATCGCTGTAAAAAGTACGTTGGGAATGATATGTTAAATAATGGCTCTCACTTTAATATCAATGACATTTATTCAGGCATGCACCTGCCGTATTGATATTTGTTGTTCAAGCTATCGAGTCCCGTGAAATATCTCTCCGGAACAAAAAATGGCAAGCACAATGAAAAATGGTTTTCGCTTTCTCATTAATGTAAAGCCAGTCCCGATAATGTAAAATAAAATGGTTAATGGAAACGCGTTTCTCATTAATGGGTTTCGCTCCAAAAAATGGAAAGTAATTGGGCCCAGCGCAATTCTAAAAGGCCAACCTCAATCACTCGTGAATGACGTGCCACACTGACATTCCATCGCAGCCGGTCTTCTCTGCCCACGCAACTTGACGACAGATGATTACCAAACAAACACAGCAACATGAGTCTCAACACCCAAGATGACAAGGAATAAGCACAACAATAGTGGGCTAATTATGTTACTGTTGACATGAAGCATGAACAAGCTACACTGCGAACAATTCAGACCCGTTGTCCATTTGGTACTGCAGAATCACACACACGGCTTCGAAGGCGTGTACATGGCACTGGTGACCGTGGCGAAAGGTGTCATCCATGATCTTGAATTTTTTGATCCGACCGTTGAAGCTCTCGTGTCGGCAACGAGCTCGGCTCTTGAACTTGGCGAGGTGTCGCGAATCTGTGCCGCTTGGCAATGACAGTTTTTTGCGTTCGTTGGGTTCGCTTGTTTGGTATCCCCGGTCGGCGATGGCCAATTTGCCTCTTGCGATTTTGTCCTTGAGACCTTGGCGGAAGATGGTTCTGTCATGTGTTCCGCCTGGAAATGGACCGTTGATCCAAACGCATTTTGATGTGAAGACCGAAATCGCGATCTCGTACTTCACCGCGCCATGATTAAATTTGTGAGAGAACTGCGCTCGGTCCACTGGCAGTGTTGGGTGCTTGGGTTCCCACGTGCGGAAATCAGTGCCATCAACCGTCACTGCGAAAATGGCTGAATTGGGGTGGTCCAACGACTTGGTCCAGACGATCTTCTTTGCGCGCAATGCTGCGATGCGTTTGATCCAGTTCCAAATTGCTTCGCCTCGGGCATACCGCTCACAGATACCGAAACGGGAAACGATGACGCCCGAGTTCTTTGGATAGAGCCACAGATAATAGAGAGCAATCATATAGAATGTGAACCCTTTCATTGTTTGCTCTTTCGTGCCAATCGCAGCTTCAGAGATCGTCGTATGACACAAGTCAAACTAGATCTCGGCAACATCAAGCGGATTGGAACCGTAATGTTGTCGGAAGAGTTTGACAAGAGTGCGTTTTGATGTTTGTTCGGTGTGTTGAATCCCCACCAGCTGAAGCCCGAGCGTGAGAACAGTGTTTGGACTCAAAAACATGCTGCAGTGGTTGGTGCGCGATGATTGTCTTCGTTGCTGTTGCTGTTGTTGCGAAGTCTGATGTTCCTCTTGCTACTCTTTATGCTAATGCTGATGCTAATGCTGACAGTAGTTGTACAACTTGCACTTCTGGTTGAAGAATCAACAGTGTGCCGTGAACGCTACAGCCGATGGCGATGCGATCGATCAAAACAACCGAACGCCACGAAATCGCCAGCGCGCACGAAAGCAAACAGCAACATGTGATCATACTCGTACACAGAGAAGTAATCGAGCCAACCCCTTTGGCGACATGTCTCAAACCCGCGAAATCAAATTCAATCGCTGTTACTGTTACTCGTTGGGCCCCGTGTTCGCGAGTTGCCAACCACGAGCATCGTGCCTGGTCGCGTTGCTGTTACTGTTACTGTTGCTGTTGTCAACATGTTGGCACAGATGATGATGCCATAGTTCATCTCTTCCAGAACAACATGGTAATGAAAGGAAAACCAATCACAGCCGTTGGTGGCAAGTACAAAGGCCTTATTGGGTGGGTGAATACCCAGAAGGCACGAACAAAGACTCGCATTCCGGTTATCTTGCAATTGGACAACGGGCATCTGAAGGCAACCGCGATCAGCAAGGACAACGTCAAGCGCCGCAAGATCCCAGAGAACAAAGTCGAGGCGATCTTGCAACAGCATGCTGATATCAACAAGCTGGTCGACAAGCTTGCTATGGCGATGTGCGAGTGCAACATCCTTGACACTGGGGATATCGGAGGATTCCAAAACATTCTTATTCGGAAGATGAAGCAAGCCTCGCAAATCCGTGTACAGCTTGGCGATGACGCGGATCATCGCTTCGTTGGTGTTGATGAAATCCCTCGCAATCCGGGCATGGCCTGATGGACACAAGGCAGAGCACAGCGCAACACCAACCCCACCATATCAGTAGGACACTAAACTAGGCAACATACCAATCAATACAATACTACACATGTTCACTCATTATCCTGTTACGTCGATGCTGCAGTTCCAATTGCAGCTGCTCTTGTTCTGTGTTGTGCTGTGCTGTGCTGTGCCAACTACTACCTAGACGTCGCCGTCGCCATTTCCACCGCCAGTCTTCTTCGCCTTCAACATGGCGAGATAGTTCTTCATGCCCTTTGCAGCAGGCTTGGCATTCAAGCGACCGCCTTGCACCACGACTTTCCAGTATGCCGATGCTCCATAAGTGACACATCCAAGCTCAGTTGCGGTTTCATCAGCCTCTTGCACAGAGATGTGAGTGCGGATGGCGTTGTCTGTGAGTTTTTCGAAGACGTTGTGGTCGAACGCAACACCAGCAGGGAAAATGAGAAGCCAGTAGGAGTACTTCCGATGCTCCGATCCTTCGATGCTTGCCATGGTGGATCCAAGCGCAATTCTTGCACTCCCAGCTTCTTCGTCGGTTAAGTAGAAGTCGTGCGGATTGCGATGCCAGCCGTAAGTGCTGGGTCCGCGAATCACGAGGGCACGATTGGCGACCAATGGCATGTCGACAGGGACTGTCGCAGTCCACTTGTCGAAGTCGTGGATCGAAGAAGGGACTCGGATGTGATACCCAGAGAAATTTCCGCTCTTCACACCCATGTCATTGACAAGATCAATGAGAAAACGCCCATTGCGCTCAGGGAAGTCGAGGTTAACGGGGATCTTGTATGGGTTCGCCTTGGTGCCATCGTCAGCATTGTTGAACAAAGAAGCAAGCATCGGGTCTTGCTCGATGTGCTTGTTCCGATGTCCATGCGGGGTCAAGACAGGTGACGCGAAGATTGGAACCGGCGAAGAGAACGCTGGAACCGGGGAAGCGAAGGCTGCTTCAGCAACTTGGACACGCTGTGGTGTTTCTGATTGCTTGCTTTCGATGATCACCGTCTTGCACGGGGTAGAAAGAGAATTGGCATTCATCGTGGTGGCGTTGGATTGCTGTGCTTGCGCGGGGGTGGCGTCTTTGGCTGACAGAGCAGGTTTTGTGGATGCACGCACAGGCAAAGAAGTAGCTGATGAAGAAGCTGCAGACGACGAAGCAGTAGATGAGTGCAGCGAGATGGAGTCAAGTGCGTCGGTGAGGCTGTCAACAAGGTCACTGATGTCATCACAGCCGAAGTCATCGCTGCCATCATCCGCAAGCTCGGCGAGGGTCCCCCCACCTGGCTGGATGTGAGCCTTTTCCAAGAATGACATGTAGCTTGTGATGCTTCGTCTCTTCAATGTGGAGAACTGTCGGCTGCTTTGGACACGAAGTTGACTTCCTGGCAGACCAAACACTGGTGTGTTCTTGTCACAGACCTCTCTGGCAAATCTGATTGCGTTCCTCCTTTTGCCTGTACGTTCGACAGCAAGTGCGATGCTCCGACTCAAAGACTTACGTTGATTTTTAGTATTGTCGATGGTTTGCATCATCCAAGAAGATTATGTGATGATACCTGTTCGTTCTGATGCCACAAGTCGAATCGTCGCTGTTTTCTGTGTTGATGCTCTGTGTTGATGCTCTGTGTTGAAGCTCTGTGTTGATGCTCTGTGTTGATGCTCTGTGTTGAGCAAGGAGCTCATCATCAGCTAGGTTCCACCTCGGCTTCATGCAAGTTCCCAGTGTGGCTTGCTTGCCCATCAAATCAAAAGCTGATGATGGGACCAATGCTGGCTTCGAACCCTATTTCCCACCAAACTTGAACGGAAGAAGGATCCTTGGATGGCTGCGCGCTTTTGCATGGCATCCAAACCAAATCACCAGCCTGAGTATTGCGATTTCTGTGCGATGTTGTTCATGTGCAATACTGTCGACGAGACTATCACACAAGATCAAAATTGAAGTGCTGCGAAACACATGAGACACTATCCAGCTTCATGCAGATCCAGATTCGAGCAAAGGCGGCAAGAATGAAATGGGATATTGCTGGCGATTGGATGGTATGATGACAGCGGAGGATGACAGGACGCAACTCGAAGATATTTTGTAGTTGGACTTGCAGTGACGAACACAGCAACACATGTTGGACCGCTGGTACCAAGAAGTTGCATGCATGCTGTGATTGGTATGAGTGCTGATGCTGATGTTGGACAGAGATGATGGACATGATCGGGAAACATCACACATTCGAAATTTCGCAAGTCACATCAACAGCAAGCAGCAAGGATGGCATCCAACACGCCGAAGTTCACCTGGCGCAGCAATCCAGCAAGCGCAATGATCAAGAATGATTTCGAGATTGGCGGCATATTCCATGAGAAGGATGTATCTGTGGACGAGGCGTGGGTGCACTATCGTGCATTGCATCAATTCAGAGTCCCAGGAATGACGCACGCCGTGTTTGCGAAGTACTTCAAGACGTTTGAGAAGCGGCTGAGCAAGCATCGCGACCGGTCTGCAATCGAATTGCGTGCGCTCGAACGCGACCGCAAGCTGCATCCTCAGCAACCACGAGACGTTCACGGGAAGCCTGTCATGCACTTGTCCCTTGCCAAGCGCATGCTTGTTGAGGATGTAAAGCTACTGAAACATTTGCATATGACACCGGCCGAGCTCAAGGCAAGCCGACAGGAGTACACTGCATTTGATTTGAAGCAGTTCAAACAGCACCTCTATCAACAAGTGAAAGCGCAGAAGTTCAACAACCAGTTGCAAATGAAACGAGAAAAGGCGGAACGCATGGCAACAAGAGGATAGATTAAACTAGACTCGATCTGACTACTTTATCAATGGATTATAGAATGTATTGGTCCTGCTTGTCATTGGTTGCTGCTCCATCTTGGTATCTTAGTGACAGGCATGAGTGCATGCGAGTCGACCATGAAAGAGAGCATTTACGAGCACGATGATGATTCCTCTCACAAAGGAAATGATGAAGCCTGCTGTCTTTGCCACGATGATGAAGTGCACAAACAGCAAGAAGGCTGCATATGCGAGTAGCCAGAAGACGTGACCGCAGATGAAGCAGACACCAGAGAAGCACCCATCGAGGTAGAATGCGATCAGGCTGTTCGTATCGACCAGCTTGTCGATAGAGGCGAATGCTGCGCGAAAAGAGAGCTCGACGTGGCTGCTGTCTTGCTCATGAAGATGGCGCTGGTTGATGTCGAAGAAGTGACCGCCTGGGAGGCCCAAAAAAGGTGGGCTGAGCGCCTTCTTGTGAGTGCTGTTGACGGCGGAGGGTGCAGTGCTGATCGTCGTGGGACGAATCCCAAACTGCAGGTTCTTCGTTGGCTCGGCTTGGGCTCTCAGGCCTCTGAGCATCATCTTCGCTCCTGATGTTGGGCGATTTGCGTTGGTAGGTTGAACATAGTTGCAAGAGGACGGAGGGGTTGGCTGTTGATTGTGGTGATGGTGTCCAGCCATGCTGTTGGATGGTGAAAAAGAGAAGTTCATCGTCGTCCTTTTGATTTTGTGGGGCGACTTTGGAAACGGAGAGGTGGCACCAATTATTTCTGGCGTGGGGAATGCTTTCTCGTGATCTGCTGGATTGTCCTTGCTCCACCAAGAAAAAAAGAATCAAATACCATCCACGACAAGATTGGTATCATCAACATTCATAACACCGTTAAATGGATCAGCGAAGTGCAGAGAAAGCTGTTGTCATTGGAATTTCAGCGAGGAAGAAAAATCCAGCCAAGCAGTGTGGGTAGAAGAGAACAATCCAAGTTGCTGTAGTGTCAACGATAGTCACGCGTACATTGCAGGACGTGAGTGCGCTAAATTGAGAACTGTGGCGAGTGCTCGCAGGTGAGGAACCGATGAAGCTGAGAATGAATTCTGACACTTGCGAGCTCGTACGTAACTACTAAATCGGTGGCGCTTTGGAGTCGTCGTACAAGACCGGATGACCGCACCGACCGACCGCCAGATGGTCCGACCCGGATGATCCCAAAGCTCGTTCTCCCGTGTTCTGGTTCCGCATCACAGACGACTTCGATCACTCTCCGACCTTGCCGCCGAGGCGGATGACGAGTCCCGTGACCGATGCCATGGAACCAAAAAATGAGACCGTATTGGGCCCAGCGCACTTCTATGAAAAAAAATGGAAACGAGAAATGCATTAATGGAAACAGTCGCGACCAGCGCACTTCTATAGAACAAAAATGAGAATGAGTTTCTCATTAATGAGAATTATCACGACTAGCCCATTTTTTGAGGCGTGGAAATCAAATTCGTGAATGAGGTCACAAAGACAGTCGCAATGACATTTGATATTTTGTTTGTGTACTAAAAAAGTATGTTGGTCATAGAGAGATGCGACATTAGTTACTAATTCTGGAGACCAGGATGGATGGTCATTGTCACAGTTTCAATTATGCCCAACGAAGTGTTTCGCGCAGGTCAACGAAATAGAGGTCGAATTAGTCGGACATCGACCAATTTTCTGGATTTGCCGGGTGTCCCAGAACTGTACCCGTACACTCCAACAACAACCACCAAAAAACCCCAAGAACGAGCCACGAAAGAGGACGGTAGGTGCAGCAACATTCGAACTCACACAACCTCCTCGTCTCCGTAGATTGTATCTTCCACAACATTTCCATTTCCGCGCAAAAACCAATCAGCACATCGAAACACATGCTCTTCTTGAGGGTGCTGTGCTGGAAGAGATGGCACCCTCACTCAAACTAGTAATTGTGCACATGCTAGAAGAAGACCCCAATTGCAGCTCCTATTTTGCGTCGAGGATTCATATTCGTGGAGATTACTTCGGTGTAGACGTCTGCATGATGACATAGTATGTGGAAACGAGAAACGGGCATCTAGCGGTAGGAAACTTGCGGAGGTTGACATGTAGTTGTGCGTTGTCGGGGGTACGCTGCTCCATGCTCCATGCTTCTGTGCATGCACATGCGCATGGACACCCCCGCGCAGCGATGAAGTACTGTAGGAAGGTGAGGAATGGTGTTTTGCGGCTCGTCACGAGATTGACGAGAATCACACAACGAAGGTCGAAGCCAACGTCATCGTTGCTACACCAACAACCAACCACATGCAGGTTGTGAAGCTTGGTGCTACGCCACCGCTGCTTGGGGATGCTGTTGGGACATCCGTCTGGGCTGGCGTGGGATTCATCGACGGCGCGTTGGATGGCGAATTGGACGGCGAGTTTGATGGCGCGTTTGATGGCGAATTGGATGGCGAGTTGGATGGCGAGTTTGATGGGGAACCGGATGGTTGGGCGGACGGAGAATTCGATGGTTGACCGGATGGGGAGGTCGATGGGGCCAAAGTAGCATCCGGAATGGTGCATTCTTGGAGCTGACAGGTATCGAGAACCTCTACGTTGCTTGGTGACGTCGCGCATTCAGCGCTGAAGCGGATGATATCGTTATCGCATGTGGATGTTGCGACACAGTTGGAGCATTTGACTCCGTCAATCTCGACCGGGCACGACCCGTCCAGCGGTACTGGAAGGGACATGCAAACTTCCGCAGGGCTTGTTGGAAAGTGCCCGTCGCTGCAGGTTTCCTGCGTGAAGGTCTTGTCGCCTTGGAAGGACGTCGTCGTTGTGGTCTGATTGCAAGAGTTCTTGCACACGATTTGTCCAATGAATGGAGTCAAGTAGTCACCAACCGATGAATCAGGCGGTCGCTGAAGGGGGACGCAATTGCAGTCCAGCGCATCGTCGTCACCATTAGGGGGTGCGATGCATGCGTCTTGCACAACCTTCTCGGCGCACATGGTGAACTTGGGAGCGAAGGTGTAGTCGCAGGAGGAGCCCGCAAGGCCGTTGCCACAATCGAAGTTGAAATCGACGAGATAGAGCGGTGGGTCCGTAAGCACGCCGCACTGTGTTGCTTCGCAACTGCACGCGGCACCATTCAGCGTGGGACATTCGAAGTCGTCGAGGCCATATGACACGCAGAATTCGCCCAGCTCTGTATAACTGCAGCCCTTGAAGGTGCGGTTGGTGATGTTGCCATCGACTGCGGTGAACGTGTAGTCTCCGCATTCCCTGTCGCAGGTACCAGATCCGGTGCCCTGAGATTCGTCGATGCTGGTGCAATCGCAATTATCGTACCCCTGGCAGAACTCCTCCAGAGTCTGAACGGCCGTGACGTTGGGGTCTTTGAAGAAGGTGCGGTTCACCAGTTTCCCTCTGACAAGCAAGAAATTCATCACCAGCCCTCCACTGTAGTAGGTGCAACTGCCGAAGCCTTCGCGAAGAGAGTGGGATGGATGCAGTTGTATGGTGTAGTGGTAGGTTGACGGGAGCAAAGACGTATTCGTGATGTGGCGTTGTGATGCGTGGCATGTGATAGAGGCGAAACGAGTGTGGTGAGTCGGTGAGTTGGTGGGCAAGACAAGCAAAGTATTGTTTCATCCACAAATGCAATCAGGCGCAGCATGCAAATTCAAACGCGCCCCACAATGATCGCACGGTCGCGCTCGTATCGAAGCGTCGAAGGCAGCGAACATCGATTCCATCGATGTGGAGTGTCCGCTCACCGTCTGGATATGCCAAGGTGGTATACGCGCAGCTGCATTCGTCGAATGCACAATAGTACGAGGCAGGGAAGACACACTCGGTATCGTAGCTAGCGCTCGAGCCCACTGGGCCGGGACTTCCCGTGAAAGATGTCGAGATGGTCGCGCAGGGGGTGCTGGGATCGACGCAATCGACGACGATTGGCGTGGTGTCAACATCGACGGGGGTATCGGGACAGGTGCAAGTTTGGGGAGCGAAGTATGTGGTAGGGACGATGCATATGCCATAGAAGATGCTTTGCGAAATGCTGCAGTTGCTCAGCCCCGACACGCCTGCGATGCTGACCACGTCGACGACGTTGCCGTAGGGGTCCTGAAACTCTTGATGGTTGAATTCGACCGTCAATGGATTGACGCACGGTCCCGTGCATGTGAGCGTGAACGGCTGTGCGCGAAAGTCGAAGTTGGGATCCGTCGGGCAGTCGCAGTCCAGATGGTCAAGCTCGTCCGTGTAGCAGTACGTGATGAATGTGGCAGTTCCTGGGTCGTTCGGATCCAGATCCGGAGGGATCTCCCGCAGAAGCCGCTCTGCACCTTGTCCGCGCGCGCTGGTGCTGCGAGCAGAAGAAGGAGAACGACGGGAGGAGGAAGCTGCGGGAGTGGCAGCCGCTGTTTGGTGCTGGACATCGATGGGAGCTCCTTGAACATCGGCGCAAATCCCGTCCTGGCCGTTGTAGTGGTACGGCGCGCAGAGCTGGTTTGGAAGGCAGGCTGGATTCGGCAAACCGACGGCTCCCAACAGCCCGATGTCTGGTGCATTGGGATGATCCGCTTGTTGCGTGGGAGTTACGGAGAGAGCAGGATCACACATTCGGAGCTCCGAGATTTCGTCAGACAAGCTCAGCATTGCGAAGCTGTGCTCATGGGCGTCGACCGACTTCGTTGGCATGAGTTGGTGTTCGGCAAAGAGGGCAGTGGCAGCATCCATGGCCTCATCATGACTCGCGCCATCGCTGTTGGATGCGCGCGTTGTTGCGGAAGCACGATCTTCAAAGAGAGACGCAGCGCGACGCCCTCTCTTCGTGTTGCGTCTGCTCTGGCCCAATGGAGGACGTCCTGACGATGCGTGGGAATGTGCATGGACTGAAGCCATTCCGGATGACACGCTTGTCGATGTTGTGGTGGTGCCATCGCGCTCTCGTTGTTCCTTCCAAAGGCCCGTGGACAGAAAGGCGGCTGCGACGTGGAGTCTCATGGTGGCGCGCGTGTGGTACGTGCAGGTACGTGCAGGGTAGGTACGTGCAGGTACGTGTAGGTACGTGGATGGAAAGTCGAGTAGTGCCTAGCAGAGTATTATGCTTGGATGTGGACGGCTATAGTACTACTGCTTGCTGGTTGCGTGACCGTTGTCGTTTACTCGATGCTTGATTCTGGATGCAGAGATGACAGCACAACGCGGAATGATGCCAAGCGGTGACATGCGGTGCGATGCAGGAGGCATAGGTGTGCAGAGTATAGCATAGGAGCCCCCCGAGTGAGTCGACCTGCACTTTGTCCTGGGACTCAACACCTTTTTTCTCGGATATCCAACCAAATCACATATTCATAATCCCCATATTCTAAAACCAAATACTGATTCAAATCACTTTCCGGTTAGACCTTATTTTAAGTTTTATGGGCCCATCAAGGTGCTAATTTTTAGACTGCTTTAGGGACTCAGCCTTTGACAGCCGACTACATCGATCCAATTTAACCCTTTGCTGTTCTTTGTTTCAGCAAGTTTGTTCCGATTTTGAATTGTTTAGTCTCTTTTTCAGGTGTTCGGATGAGGCCATCCAACAGTCCATCCACGATAGCACTAGTTGTAGAATGTTGGGGGAAGCGGTGAATCCGTGTTTACATTCATTCCATGATGCGCTTGTCCGATCCGTCATCGGCGTCACGCACCTAGATACTTCGTCATCAAACACCAATGATATCACGATGCGCAACATCAACAGGTCTGCTTCGTCGTGGCGAAGTGGTTGAGTGGGGTTGGTACTCCTGGAGTGTTTTGTGTTGTGCTCCTTTCGGACAGTTACTACAATTGGAGGCAAATCTCCACATCCCCCAAAATGTGAGGCCGGTTGAGAGTGGCGAACTCGACACACCAACATGGAAGTGGAGCCACACCAAAAACACATCCACAATGGCCGTCGAACGGTATGCTTGGCGCCGCAACAACCAGCCGGCCAATTCAAGATTCAAGCATATCGCCGTCACCGCCATGTAACCTTTGGTGGGTGGACGAGCGGAGGCGGGAAGAGGGGTTGATTTGGGGCCGTCGTAGGCCCCAGAAATACGATCACAATTTGGCTCCAAATCGGCTGGTTGGTTTTGGCCTGTGTGTGGCACACACAGGTCATATCAGCGCCTATGGATGCGCAAGATGCCTCAAGGAGGCCAAGATGAAGGCACCCTCGAAGTTTGAGGGTCGCGGAGCACCGGGAAGGTGTCCGCGCGGAGGCAAAGGTGGTTTTGAGGAGTTTTGGTTGGGGCTCGCCTGGCACCGGTCGCGTGGCTTTGGCTGTGAGGGGCGATGGGACGACGCCCCTCAATCGCAAAGCCACCCATACAAGGTGCGTGCGACATCAATTGAAGATGCACGTCGTGAAGTGTGCGCCATGGATATGGTCTACAAGAGGCTGCAGCTGACCATATCTGCAGAATGGTCGTTGTTGGTGGGAGCAGAAAATGCACCACCACATCATCATATGGAGGTGTACCACGTCGGCCATGCACTCCCAGCCCATTCTGGATGCATCCGCGTGTCGCCATGGAGTGTGGGAATGCACGAGGAGCGCTTGGAGGGGCTGAAAGGGTCATATGGATGAGGTATGGATCTGTATCCATACCGCATCCGGATTGACAACGTTTTTTGGCAATTGCTCTGTTTCAGTGTGTGGCTGCATTGCTGCATGCAGAGCCAATGTCTGTGGCCAGCCTTCATGGAGTGGATAGCTGGGGGGTATTCAGAGCGAATGGTATGCACAGTTTGCTGAAATGCAAGGATGATGATAATGATCATGTGTGCTCATTGGAGGGCAACATTGTGGCATCAGCATTTTTTTCCGAATCCACCACACAAAACACAGCAAACCAACATGACTTCCAAAATATTTTCTATACTCATTTAACTTCAATATTCTGATAAACCGATAATCATGCGTATTAATGCAATGTTTAGATTTAATTGTAAGCGATGTGTTGTTGAGATATGGCATGACAAGCAGATATTGGATGTGTTTTGGATGGCCTCTAGACTCGTTGTAGTAGCATGGTCTGCCACCCACAAAACTCCACAACTCGTGTTATCGCGGCGATGCACATCCATCACAAAATTTCCGTCCCATCATCCAACACAGCCTCACTTTCTGTGTTGGCCTTCAGTGTGTCAGCATCACACCACATCTGATGATCCAGCTCCTCTTCTTCTCTCTGCAACTCCTCTTCTCTCTGCTCCTCCTCTGTTGCAGCTGGCGCATTGTGGGTCGCCACGATTACAGATGCTGTTGCTGTGCTTGTTGGGTTGGTGTTGGTGTTGGTTTCCGCCTTGATGAGAGAGGCCTCCTTCTTGTCCTTGCGTTGTTTGGCGTTGTACGCTGCAGACAGCGACGCTTTCACGCGCATGGGATTTGCGTGCAGTTGTACGTACCAGTCAGTTTTGGTCCTGTTGTCGTCCATCAATTGTTCGTGTGCTTCGTGTTCGGATGGTCTGTTTTTTGGGTCCTTCGCGGACGCTTCACTGATGTCCTTCAACTTGTCCGCGATGTAGTCTGGTAGTTCCGCTGGTTTGCGCGTTGTTTTGCTCGCCCAGCCTTGTACTGCGAGTGGTGGGTGTTCTGTTTCCGCGGTCTGGTCTTGTAGCACTGTGGTGTGATCGGATGGTAGATGTTGTTGTCCGTCTGCGATGGCTTTACCGAACGCCAGCCCCTTGCTCTCCGCCGCTGTGCGCCCGAGTTTTCGCGTCTTGTCCGTCTTCCTGAACGATTCGGACGTTATCGGCAGCTTGTCGGACGTGTGCGAATCGGCAGGGACGACACCCAACTTGTTGATGCTCCAGCCTTCCCATTCGGTGCTCTTGACCACAACGTCTTCCGTGATACCAGATGCAGCCACCAACCGCACCTGGTCATCGTCATACTTCACCTCGTGAGTTTGACGTACCTGTTGTCCGTTCGCGCAGAATCGTCGTTTTGGTGCGCCAGGAAGCGTGGTGATGTTGCCTTGGAGGGATGACGCGTTGACCAGTACCGTGGTGGTACCCGCGATGTTACCAGCTTTCAGCACAAGGAAGAGTTGGAACGGGGTCTTGATGTTGCGTCCACTTTGCACGTATTTTCGCAGTACACGGGTGATGTACGCGAAGTGGGTGTCCAGCATGCTCTTACCAGTTTGGGCCTCTGTGTAGATCCATGCGATGATTTTGGCCGCCTTTCGTGTCGCAAGGTTCTTGTTGAGTACCGATGTGATGAGCGCGATGTGCTCATGACTGGCAAAACAACACGCGTTATCGCTCTGTAGGATGATCTCAGTCACGGATGGGTGAATGTCTTTGACCTTTTTTGCACGATGTCAAGCAGTGCACCAACTTGAAGTGTGTCTTGTGTCGGTCTTCCGCCGACCACAATGTCAATGAATCGATAAGTAAAAATGTCGTTGCGACACATGATGACCATCGCCCCAAGCAGTGACATTCCCTTCTTCCCCCAATATTCTTGTTGGGCTTCGCTTTGGCCTGTCGGTAGAATTTTTTGCTTATGGTCGAGTACCACATAGGCTCTTTCAGGCTTTTCATTGAGCTGGGATTGATAAAAGGCGATTTGTCGGAATTGCACTTTGGCACGCACTTTGTGAGCCATGTAGTTAACAATTTCGTTGGCGAATCCCGGCGCCGCCGCAAGCATTGATTGCAATTCGTCCGTGTGTTCTGCGAGTTCGTTGTCCTTAAGCATTTCGACGAATGGGACAAAACAATCATTCACAAATCGCATTGCTGATCCACAACGGTTGCATACTTTACGTGGTTGTTCGGTCGTGGTGGTGGGAGAAGTGTCATTTGTGACGGTTGGCGTGTCGCTTTTGAGAGTGTTCTTCTTGCGCTTGTGCTTGTTGGTGCGTGGTTTGCGTTGATTGGAGGATGTGGTTGTTGCCTTCTTCTTCTCCTTTCCGGTGATGAGTGCGAACGCAGCCGAATGCATGGGGTCATCACACTGAAGCTGCATGTGCGACGCGGTGAATTCCCATTTGAGGAACACAACAAGCAGCTCGAGCGCATGCAAGAGGGAATCGGCTGTGCGCACATGTGGAGAGATGACGTCATCTGGCTTGTCGTTGTCGCTGTCGCTGTCGCTCTCGTCATTGGCATCGTTTTGATCCTCCCCGTCTGTTTCATACTTAGCCTTCAGTAGGTCTACTAGGCGCGAAATTGCCTGTTTGAGTTTCTCCGTCGCCATCCAGAAGTAACTCTCGAAGGAAGAGAGGCCCGTCTTGATCTTGCTTTTGCGTGTTAGTAGGTGGGTCATGGTGGTGAAAGCGGGCATTCCCACTGGGCGGTTGGTCGTAGACGAGTACATGTCGAATAGTTGTTCGATAGTCGTGCTTCCTCGATCGAACACCGGAACATTTTCAAAATTGACACCGCCATACTGTACTGTGTGACTCAAACCTGCCTTGTATGTTGCAGTGGTCATGAGGAAAGACGTCACACCAGACAGGTCACAGGCAGGCACACGATACTGGAGAACTCTTGGCGGGATGATTTTGCCGCGGCTGAACATTTCAAAAGCATGTCGCAAGGTTGTTAGTTGACTCCGGGTCATAGTAGCGCGTGCAGGCTTGACACGAATACGTTGGTCCTCTGGAAGAGTCTCCACATGATGAGACAGGATTGCAGAGCTGTTAGTGAATGTCGTAGACGCAGCAAGCACAGCCCTGGATGCGTTAGCCAGTGTCTTTTCCCCCCTCACACAGAGGGTGTATAGATTCGGACCGAGTGTAGTTGGTGGAAGGTCCACGCGAGCACGGACAAACGCCACCACCTGTTGCATCTGGCGAGTTGGCAATGCCTCACAAGGGAGCAAGACACCCCAGAGTGCAGTAACCACAGTAACCCATACGCGTGTCACGTCCCACCATGTTTGCCTGTCACGCTGGCCACCAAGCACGAATCCCGTGGGAGGCATGGAATTAAACACGTCCATGTCGATGTCATCGGTGAGCTCCTCCATCACGCGGATCACAGCATCACGCCTCCAGCTCCTGTTGGAAATCCGGGGTTAGTGTTAGTAAGAACTAATTGGTTGTTAGATCGTACTATTCAGAACTGTGAGTTCATTCTCTTCAGCTCCTTTGCCTTTCGTTTCTCATGTAGCATCTCCTGCAGCAGCATTGTGTTAGACTGTTGCTTTCATGCATCTCATCATCATGAATCAACGCTTGCGTGCATGAGATCTCATCCGCAGGCGTCCTTGTCATGCACATCGTCGTGCATATCTGTAGGCATTCTTGTCATGCACCTCGTCGTGCATATCCTTATTCTACATTCCCTGTGGTACGATTCCACAGTCCTGCGTTTCGCTCTTGATCTCCTGACACCGAACTTTACGATTGGTGTCATGATTGGTGTCATGGATGATGCCCTTTCTGAGTTGTTCTAGTCCGTGGGTGACACGTGCCATGATCTCCAGATGGGGTGATCACCAATGTGTCGGTCACCATCTTCCTTCACATGATTTAGATGTCGTGGCCTTTTCTTGGTTCACATAGGACAGGCTTGTTTTCTTGGTAGGACTGAGGTCATTCCCGTGTGATTCGTATCGTGGGTGGAATGGATGATATTCAAAGGTGTGACGAATAATACCCAAAGGTGTGACAAATAATGTTGGGAGTTGCGGCAATCATGGGTATCTTTCCGACAGGGTCGTACCCTCGATTCCTGACACCCTTCCATTGTCGCATCGACAACACATCACTCACACTCTCACATTTTTCATAATTTCGCGTCCTCTCCTCTCCGTCACTGGTCCATTGTGGAACGCAGTTGGATGTAGTGGTCCCTGTGTTTTTCGTAGGTTTCCTTTTTGGTATTCTTCGTAAAGCCGTCTGCGATGTTGTCTTCAGAACGCACAAATTTGGTTCTGGCCTCTCCGTTTGTGATCAGTTCTCGAATGAAATGATGTTGGATGTCGATGTGCCGTGTCCTGGCGGATGTTGATGGGTTGGACGCGATGAAGATTGCTCCAACATTGTCAACCATCACGTCTGCCGGCTTGTGCATCCTCAGTCCGATGTCGTTCATCAATTGTGTTACGAAGCGAATTTCTTTTCCTGCCTCCGACAGGGCGACGTACTCTGCTTCCGTCGAGCTGAGTGTTACACTCCGTTGTGCCTTTGATCTCCATATGATCGGCACTCCTTGTAGTAGGACGATGTGCCCTCCTACACTGATGCGATTGTCCTTGTCACCTGCGAATTTGCTGTCGGTGTATATTGCAATCTTCCATGCATCTTGGGTCAGTGGACTTGGTTTCATCTTCAGTCCATACTCTCTCGTGTCCCATACGAACTTCATGACTCGTAGCATCTCCTTGTATGCTGCAGCTGTTGGTCCATCCAACACCTTGGTCAGTTCTCGCACTGCATTGGCGATGTCGGGTCGAGAGTGTTTCACCAGGTATAGCAGCATACCTACTCCGCTTCGGTATCTGCTGTGTCGCTGCTCGTCCACTTTGGGTGCATCGCTTTGTCTTTGGATGCCTTGCCCTGGTGTCCCAGGCGTTCCGTATCGTTGCAGCTTCACCACATCGCTTCCAAACGTATCGATGATGTTCTTCAGGATGTGTGGTTGGTTCACCCAACAGTTCGTCTTGTCGTGGTTGAAGATGATCTTGCAGCTCAGGTAGTCTTCGAGATCTTCCTCCACCTTGACTCCGAATCGTTCCGCTCGGATGTCCTTCACAAGCTTTTTCAATTCTTGCTCCTCTCCGATGCAGAGGCAGTCGTCCACATAGGTGCCGATCAGTAGCAGTCTCCCTTCCTGATTCCGAATCAGCAGGCATGGGTCCACCTCGCTCTGTCTGAACCCTAGTTTGAATAGGATGTCGACGAGCTTCTTATTCCATTGTCTCGCGCTCTGAACGAGCCCGTAGATGGTTTTCTTGAGTAGCAGGCATTCGTCGGCTTCGTGCCTCATACCCTTTGGGCATTGCATGTAGATCTCTTCATCGAGGTCCCCATGCAGGAATGCTGTCTCAAAGTCGATGATGATGCTGTCCATGTGTAGTATCATCTTCATCGTGAGCATGATTCGATATGTTGCATCATGTATCACTGGCGCGTGGTGTGCTGAGAAGTCGACTCCTGCGATTTGCGAGTATCCGCATGCCACGAGTCTGGCGCGGAATACCCCATTTCTCTTTTCCTTGAAGACCCATTTGGTCTTCACACACCGCCGATCCTTCGGCATCTGGTCCTTCTTGATCTTCTCCCATACTTTCCTTCTGGCCATATCATAGAACTCTTTGTTAATAGCTTCGCGCCATTTCTTTCTTTTGTTGGGATCCGCATGGTCCCAGCAGTCTTCGAATGTGGTGGGGTCTAGTAGCATAGCGACATTCGCATGTTCTGCCCCTCCCTTATTTCGTTCGTCTTTCAATGCCTGGTCCGCAGCGATGATGTCATCTAGTCTCAACATTCCATGAGGTGTGTCTATCATCGTACCTGCGATATCTCTGTTGAATATTGACCCGTCTGTGTGGAAGTCGGGTCCTCCTGTTTCCGGTGGAGTTGTGATGGTCTCTTCGGGCGTCACATATCCCTCGCTGTCATTAGGTTCTGACTCGTCACCTGATCCGAGATCTCGCTCCTCCTCTGGGATTGGGTCGTTGTTATACCCGGCGAGAGCGCTCAGCATCCTTGGTATGCGTGTTACAGGTTCTGCGACAGGGGTGTCTTTGGGCTCATTCTCGGCCGCTTCGTCTACTTTCCCCTCGTCGTCCCTTCCGAATTCATCGTCGATCTCTTCGTTCGATTCATTTTCCCCTTGGGCAGGGAGCAAGCTATCTTGCCCTCGCGCAGCGTCATCAGTATCTTCTATTTCTTCGGCTCTGCTGCTGCGATCCGCGTCGTCGGCCTCCATGCTCTTGATGGTCTCCGATCGTCGCTCCCAAGTTGTTCTCGTAGCTCGGGTGTTCATACCCGACGTAGAGTCGTCATCTTCTAGATCTATCAGCACAGATCTGTTGGCATTCTCGATACCTCTGAATTGCCCGTATGACTGATTCATCCATGTCACGTCTCTCGTGATTAGGATCTTGGTTGTTGCGAGATTCAGCATTCGATATACTCCCTTTGCGTGCGATTGGCCGTAACCGACGAACATGGCTGGTCTGGATCTATCGTCCAGTTTAGCCTTTATCGTACGACCGCCGATGTATACCATCCCTATTTCTCCGAATTTTCGTAATCCATCCACGAATGTTGGGATGCGATTGTTGAAGAGAACACATGCTGGTTCTCTTGTCTTTGTCTCGATAATATTTTCGAGCTGAGTCGCGGTTCGGGCTGCCTCCGCCCACAATTTTCCACGCACCGTTCTCGGTAGATGCGTTTGGTTGAGCATGGAGCAGACTTTCCCATACAATGTCGCGAATTTTCTTTCCACGCGACCGTTCTGTTGGGGAGTGGAAGCGGCGGTGTATTCAAACATTGGGCCGAATCCTGCGCTGAGAAGCTGTTTTTCCGCGGCATAATTCTCTCCCGCGTTGTCACATCTGATATTTTTCACATGTGCCTGTTGGTTGGAGTGAAGCCATTGGAGGAGCGTGATCAGCTTCTCTCCGACTTCACTTTTCTCTTTCAAAAAATAGCTCCAGCAGTAATCACTGTAATCATCGATGACAAGGAGCCAATATTTTCCTTGTCCGTAGCTGTGCGTTTGAACACTCGATGTGTCAATGAACAACCGCTCACCAATTTCCTTTGCTCGGAGCTGCAGGCGTTTTGTCATTGACTTCTGCTTCTGTTTTCCGATTGCGCAGTCAATGCATGCATGCAACTTGCCTGTGACATTCCAACCGTATCGTCCCGCTGTGCGAGAGATCGTGTAAGTGTCAACATGGCCTAACATTTTATGAATTTGGTTGATGTCCACCGCGGACCTGGTGGACACGCCGACATTGGCTTGGTCTTTGTGGGGAGGGGCGCTGATCATGTTCACTCCACTCACGAAACCGCTATGGGTTGCCATGAGTCTGTCGAACGTGATACGTTGCCCGCGCTTCTCCAAGCTCATCACAACACCTTGGTTACTGATGTCGAAGCCGTTCTCGAGAGCCTTGTTGATGCTCAAGAGGTTCACCCACAGGTTGGGCACGAACTTCACTTGCTTGAGCACGATGGTAGCTTGGTTCCCGTTCTTCTGCATCACGACCATGCATTTGTCGCCAACCTTTGTTGCCTTGAGGTATCGGCTGCTGCCGATCTTGATGGAGTGGTTGGCCACTCGTACGTTAATCATTCCCTCTTCGCTATTGGTGAGGTGGCATGAGGCACCGGAGTCACCCAGCCACGTGTTTGCTTCGTGGTGGTCGGGGGCGATGGTGTGGCGGAGTGCGCTTGCATCGTCGAGGTCACTGATCACCATGGCCATGTCTGGTTGAGCGTCTTGGTGGTCACCGATCACCATGGCCATGTCTGGTTGAGCATCAGCCACTCGGTAGATGGGGAGTTGGTTGAACTCCTCTGGGTCTCGGACTCCTTGGTCACTTGGATGATGCATCCACATCAGCATCTCTGCGGCATGCTGAACCAGGCTGTCGATGAGCCCTCTGTGGATGGGTGGCAGGTTGAGTTCTTCAAGTCTTGCGTTGATGTGTTGCACGGCTTGCACCAATTGCATTGGCGTGAACACATCGATGCGGTGCATCATGTAGTAGAGCGTGCGAGGGTTCAGGCTTTCTCCTCCTCCTTCGGTATACGCGTGCGCCGCGTTGCAGCACAGTAGGGCGAGCTCAGAGCGCACTTCATCAGCAACCATCATGTTGCTGAGAGAGTATCTCATTGCGACATGCAGAGGTCCTGCAGTCCAGAGCTTCTGGCGGCGCGTCATGATGTCTTGGATCGTTGTTGGCACCGCTCTTGCAGGGGGGTTTGCCAGTTGAATGAGGAACGGCGAGTTACGGCAGGTCTTGCACATTGCGTAGAGAGGGCCGCGCTGAAAACACAGCGGGCACCATCCTGCGGTGCTCCCTCCATTGCGGGACGACTCTTCGATCATTCGATCGACCAGAGTCCTTGGTTCGGTTCGAGAGTAGATGGTGGAGGTGACGCGATGGTCGACTCCAGGCATCGCCACTTCATTCTCCATGATGTCTCCGACGTTGAGGGGTTCATCCTCGTAGACGATCCCGTCGAAGAGGTTGTCTTCGTCGGTGTAATCATCTTCGTCGCTTGATGGGAAGTGCTCGCGGTTGATGGTCTCAACTGCAGCAACTGGGGGTCTGTAGTATCCGTACACACTCGGGGTGTGGGCCTCTCGTTCCTCTTCGGAGTACTCGACCTCTTCTTCGAGGTCGAGTCCGGTCATGTCTTCGTCGGTGGTTGCGAGGGCCATGTCGTCGATGAACGACTCGTAGTGCGCCATCTCGGTGGTGTTGATTGTTTGGTTTTTCTTGATGTTCGTGATTTCGTCGATGGTCACGATTCTTGGGTTGGTCACATTTTTGACCTCAACGGGGTCGGTTTCGAGCTCGTCGATGGGGAAACACACCAATTCTTCGTTGTTGGCCGGCTTGTCTTCGTCGGGCAACCACATTGATTCATCGGTCATCATGAGACTGATTTCGTCTTCTTCGTCGTTAGCGGGCATCCACATGGGTTCATCTACCACGACGAACGCGGCGTTGTCTGCCGCGGCGTCTTCGGGTAACCACATCGGTTCCTCGACCATCACGAGGGCGACGTCATCTGTTCCGTTCATACCGTCGGTGGCCACGTTGGCGGCGTTGGCTGCTCTCATCGCTGCCTTCAACTTGAAGCACTCGAGGATCTTGTGTCCCTTCTTACCGCAGTACTTGCAGTTTCCGTTGAACTTGGTCTTGTCCTCAGTATCACTTCTCTTGTTCTTCTTCGTGGGCTTGCCACCTTTGTTCTTAGGCGCAGAGCGGCAGTCAGCCTTCTTGTGCCCGTAGGCGCCGCAGTTGCGACAGTGGCCCTTGAAGCCACCAGTGGCAGCGAGAGCCATTTCTTCCTTGCTATTGTTCTCGCGCTTACTACCTCCTTGCTTGATGTGACGTGCGTCGTAGGTTGCACTCACTGCTTCGCGGATGTCTTCGATAGTCATCTGCTTTTCGATGTTCTCGAACTTGAGCTCGATGAGCTTCACATCCATTTCGTAGTCCCTCCCGAGAGCGTTGAGCACGAGCATGTGGTACAGCTCCATGTCCATGTTAACTCCCGCGTGCTTGAGGCGGTTACGGATCACCTCCATTTCGGTGAGGAAGGTATCCGGGTGTTCGCCTTTCTTCAATCGCATCCCGTTGAGTTGAGCCAACAACTTTGCCTTCATTGGCGCAGTACGTTGCTCGTAGATGCGCTCGAGAGCCTTCCACGCCTTGCGAGGGTCTCCTCCCTCGTAGATGTTGCTCTCGCATCCCAACACAGCCATGAAGGCGACATCGCCTTCTGTAGTTTCATGGTTGATTGCCATGGTCAGTTCTTCAAATGCGTACTTGGCCAGAGCCATCTTGTACTCCGCCTTCTCGTCGGGAGACATGGCAGATAACTTCGAGGCCTTGAGCTTCTTCTCTTCGCTTCCCGCGATGGAGGCGAGAGGAGAGGGGTCAAAAGCCTCGGTCTTCACAATCACTTCATCCAAGTCCTTGAGATACAAGTCTCCATAACCCTTGCGGTTGGCGCAGGCGAGGAACTTCGCACTCCAAGCTTTCCAGGAGGATCGCTTGCCGTCGAACATGATCATGTAACGATCGGTCTTACCGAGGAAGGACGTCATGGTGATGATGGTGAGAGTCGTTTGTTGCTGTGTTGGTGATGATGGAAACGTAGGATTTCAGTCGTAACGTTTCGAAACGTGTTGGAAATCCGGGGTTAGTGTTAGTAAGAACTAATTGGTTGTTAGATCGTACTATTCAGAACTGTGAGTTCATTCTCTTCAGCTCCTTTGCCTTTCGTTTCTCATGTAGCATCTCCTGCAGCAGCATTGTGTTAGACTGTTGCTTTCATGCATCTCATCATCATGAATCAACGCTTGCGTGCATGAGATCTCATCCGCAGGCGTCCTTGTCATGCACATCGTCGTGCATATCCGTAGGCATTCTTGTCATGCACCTCGTCGTGCATATCCTTATTCTACATTCCCTGTGGTACGATTCCACAGTCCTGCGTTTCGCTCTTGATCTCCTGACACCGAACTTTACGATTGGTGTCATGATTGGTGTCATGGATGATGCCCTTTCTGAGTTGTTCTAGTCCGTGGGTGACACGTGCCATGATCTCCAGATGGGGTGATCACCAATGTGTCGGTCACCATCTTCCTTCACATGATTTAGATGTCGTGGCCTTTTCTTGGTTCACATAGGACAGGCTTGTTTTCTTGGTAGGACTGAGGTCATTCCCGTGTGATTCGTATCGTGGGTGGAATGGATGATATTCAAAGGTGTGACGAATAATACCCAAAGGTGTGACAAATAATGTTGGGAGTTGCGGCAATCATGGGTATCTTTCCGACAGGGTCGTACCCTCGATTCCTGACAAGCTCCCCTCCTCTGATGTATCACCCTCGAACTTGCCGCCCCTCCTGCCCCTGCTGGCGCGCATCTGTTCCTCCTTGTCGTCCATGTAGGTGCTGTCACTGTCATGGGAGGGATCCGCGTAGCCTCCAGTAACAACAGCATTGCAGCGACGAGGGAGCCTCGCTGGTGGGGCAGGCTCGACAGGTGGTGCAACGTCGGCCACAGCAGGCGGGGGTGGTGCGTTCACGACAACGCTCACCGAAGTCCCATCGCCAACACCTCGTCCCTTGGATCGCACCCTGACGTTGGAGTTGTCGTAGGCGCCTCCGTTGTTGTCGAGGATGTGAACGTACACATGTAGCTCGCGAGCGTGCGCATGCGTACCGTTCGGGACGAGGCTGCCATCCGCTGCAAGTATTGGCTTCACATCGATCACTTGCGTGATGGTGCTTGGCTTCCTCAACACAGCGGATGGCTTGTCAGGCAACAGTTGCTCGACAGTAGGCAGCAAGTTCCCCTTCGAATCGAAAGGAGGAGCAGACATGGGGTCGACAGAACGCAGTTTCTTACTGGGGGAGGGGTTAGCATCCTTGGAGTGGGCCTTGGCAGTGGTAGAGGTAGACATGGTGAAGTTGTTGCTGTAGAGTATAGTTGTTGGCTGGTTGAATGTGATGAACTGCACTGGTCTGAGACGAAGTGAGGAAGGAGAGCACAGGAGGACAGGTCGACCATTCGTTGACAAGAACAACAACTACTACTACTGCTACTGCAACAACAGCAACAACAACAAATACTACTACCATGATGAGAATGTGCATGGAGCAAAAGGGCGAGTGCGCATGGCATTGGCGAGGAAAGTTGTGAAATAGAGCGAAAGTGTGGCGATGATGTGTGAATTGTGAGGGGGTGTCGATGATGTTGGATGTGTGATGTGTTTTGTGTGATGTGTTTTGTGACGAGCAAAATGTGAGATCATGTGCCACATACTAACGTGTATTTAACGCGTACCAACCGAACGACATCTTCGACGTCGTATTCATGACTGAGTACCATACGATAAATACCCCAGAACATCAAAGAACCTTCTGAGAAACAAGCAGCAGTTTCATGTTGTTCGACTCATACGACTCAAAAATACCTTGATGGGCTCATAAAACTTAAAATAAGGTCTAACCGGAAAGTGATTTGAATCAGTATTTGGTTTTAGAATATGGGGATTATGAATATGTGATTTGTTTGGATATCCGAGAAAAAAGGTGTTGAGTCCCAGGACAAAGTGCAGGTCGACTCACTCGGGGGGCTCATAGCATAGTATCGTATCGTACAGTGTAGTATAGTATAGTATAGTATAGTATAGTAGGTGTGGCATACCAGTGGAGTGAGTAGAACAGAGTGAGATCGCAGACAATGAACAGCACCAGAGCAGTGTCGCAGGCTCGAAGCATGCGCGCTGCGATCCGGAGGATGTCCACATCGTAGGTTGTACGGAACCAATGGAAATGCAACGCAATCGGAATTTCTGGCAGGATGGTCGTCGATGCCGACATGGGCATCCACAACATCTACAGGCATCGATCACCATTGCGTCTACGAGCAGGACTTCCGTCATCATGGAGAACTCACATGATCACTGCCACTTCCGCCTGTTGCTTCTTTTCTGGTCTTGTGCAACTGTGATGTCCGAACCAAGTGTTGTGGAAAATGAAAGATCGCGAATTCCAAATGCAACCGCAGGCAGGCGGATCGATGGGGCGGAGTGGGTCGCCGCCATCCTCGTGCTTGTACATTCGCTCGGAACAGTGCCGATGACCACATGGGCGCGTGTTGACAACGATGGATCTTCTTGAATGACCGGCGATGTCACAACCACAAACAGGAAGACAAGAGGCGCGAAACGATCGCAAACAAAAGATACGACTTTCATCTGTTTCGTCCTCTTCTACCAACAACAACAACAACAACATCGTTGAAGAAACACGCGCTCACGACCATCGTGTTTCGCCAAACCGTCCATTGTTTGGCGACAGAAAGGACTATGCTAGTTCTTTGACATCAATCGTGTCAAGAAGCGTGTCAAAGCAACTTGTTCTCAAATGAGTCCAGTGAGTCCAATGAATCCAACAGGTTCATCAAGTGCTGCCAAAGCTGCCTACCCTCTTCCCCTCCTCCCATGGGCATTTGTTGCAGTGTTGCAGTGTTGCAGTGTTGCAGTGTGCCCAGGATTGATGGAGCCTCATATTTTGGGCCAAACAGCTGGTCTAGGTTAAACAGAGTATGGCAAGCGGTTGGCGAATGTTGGAAATCCGGGGGTATGTCAAGATGTACATGTGAGTATATGTCGAGATGTACGTGTACATGTGCATCGTTCACCTGTTATTCTCTCATACACACTTGGACGGTATAACTACATTCGTATCAATAGTATGCTGTGATTCGTCAGAATTACAGTGGAAATGGAACACACGAAAATGAGCAGAATTTCTGGAGGAAATTTGCAATCGACGATTTCTGAGAGAATTGGAATATCGTCCGTCCATCCATCAATGGTACCAAGAGAATCTCGAGGTACTTCCCAACTAAACCTCAGATGACAATATCATCTGACAGACTGCTGCATCACCAATGGAACGTGACATCTGGAGAGCAGAAGGATGACAACTGATGTTGACAAGATGCCATCATGTCACCACATCAACATCTGCCATCATATCAGGAGCAGAAGGTGAAGATTCGATGACCGAAGGGCATCAAGATCATGGATACAGGAGGCAAAGTTCAAATGGTAAGTACTCATGGAGTAGGAACCAGCAGTGAATGAACAGAGCTTTGAATGTGGAGCACACATTCAACACGGAGTATCGTGTAGCAGAAGCATATGAAACTAAGAGAGAGAGAATATGAAGAGTAGCGAGAGAGCATCTTGCACACTGACTCATAGTCGGACCATCCAATCTACGAGATAGACAAACGTGCCAAGAGCATCAGGCAAGAGAGAGGACACTGAGAGGATCGGAGTGCCAATGTGATGAAACAGCAAACGAACGACTATCAATGTTGGCAAGTTCCGCTCACGGTAACCTGCGATCGTGGAAGATGGTGTTGGTTGATAGTCGTTCGTTTGCTATTTCATTAGTTGGCTACTCCGATCCTCTCGGTGTACGCCGTTCTCTTGCCCGATGCTCTCGGCGCTTCAATCTGTTTCGTAGATTCGGTCTCCGACTATGAGTCGGTACGCGAGATCCTCTCTCGCTCCTCTCTGTATTCTCTCTCTCTCTCTCTCTCTACATCGTGTGCTCGTGCTACACGATCCTCTGTGTTTGATGCATACTCCGCATTCGACACTCTGTTCATTCAGTACTGGCTTCTACTCCATGAGTACTTACCATTTGAAGTTCACCTTCAGTATCCATGATCTTCATGGGTCATCGCATCTTCGCCTCTTGCTCTGACTTGGAGACAGCTGTCGACGTGGTGACATGTTGACATCCTGTCGACGTCAGTAGGCGTCCTTCTGCTCTCCAGATGTCACGTTCCATTGGTGATGCAGTAGTCTGTCAGATGATATCGTCATCTGAGGTTTAGTTGGGAAGTACCTTGAGATTCTCTTGGTACCATTGATGCATGGACGGACGATCTTCTGATTCTTCCAGAAATCGTTATTTGCAAATTTCCTCCAGAAATCTTGCTCATTTTCGTGTGTTCCATTTCCCCTGTAATTCTGACGAATCACAGCATACTATCGACACGAATGTAGTTATACCGTCCAAGTGCGTATGAGAGAATAGCGGGTGAACGATGCACATATACATGTACATCTTGACATATACTCACATGTACATCTCGACACCCTTCCTGTGTGCATTCGGTCATTCGAATGTTCTCGATGTGTCAAGGTACGACTTCTCATGTTCACGTTGCAAGTCGGCCTTGATGTTCTTGGTGAATCCGTCACTTGTGTTCTGCTCGGATTTGACGAAAATGATTTCGATGGTCTTGTTGGTTACCATATTCCTCACGTAGTGATGGCGCACATCGATGTGCCGCGATCGTTGGGATGTTGATGGGTTCTTGGCGATGAAGATCGCTCTGATGTTGTCCACACGGACCTTGATCGGTGTCTTCACTGGGACGCTCACACTTTCGAGTAGCTGCATGACGAAGAAGATTTCCTTTGCCGCTTTGGAAAGGGCAACGTATTCTACTTTGGATGAGCTGAGTGTGACGGCCTTCTGTGCCTTGGATTGCCAAAGGATTGGTACCTTGCACAGGTATAGGATGAACCCTCCTACGCTGATTCTCGTGTTCTTGTCTCCTGCATATTCGCTATCGCAAAAGAGCTCCATGTCCCAGCCGTCGTCGTCTGGACGCGCTGGATGGATCTTCAATCCATAGTCCTTTGTATCGATCACATACTTGATGATCCGATACATCTCCTTCATTGCGGCCTTGGTGGGCCCAATCAATACCTTGGAGAGTTCCCTCACAGGGTTCGCGATGTCTGATCGCGAGTGCTTGATGAGGAAGAGTAGCATACCGACGCCTCGGCGGTATTCGGCATGTTCTTCCGGTCTGACCTTCTGCAGTCCGTTATCTTCGGATGGTCGTACGATGATTTGACCCGGGGTTCCCGGTTTCCCATAGCGTTGCATCTTCTCAACCTTGGTTCCAAACTCTTCGATGAGGTGTCGGATGAGGTGTGGTTGACGCAATGTCGCTCTAGTCTTGTCATGGTTCAGTTCGATGTTGCAGCTGAGGTAGTCTCCAAGTCCTCGCTCGATTGTTACCTTGAATTTGCTGCCTTGGATGTCCTTCAGGAATGTCTCCAGTGCCTTGGAGTCTCCGCAACAGAAGCAATCGTCCACGTAGATGGCCACGATCATGCTTCCTTCGTTCGTCTTCCTGTAGAATAGGCACGGATCTGCCGCGCTCTGTTCGAAGTTGATATTCTTGAGGGTCGATACCAACATCTTGAACCATTGCCTGGCGCTCTGCACAAGTCCGTAGATTGGCTTGTGTAGGGTCAGGGCTTCGTCTGGTTGATGATCCATCCCGTTGGGACAGTTCATGTAGATCTCCTCGTCGAGGTCTCCATGTAGGAATGCCGTTACGACATCGACGAGTGCGCAGTCCATCTTCTTGATCAGCATGATCACCATCATGACCCGATAGGTCACGTCATGGATGACGGGTGAGTAATGCTCTTGAAAGTCTACTCCTGCGACTTGTGAATACCCACATGCAACGAGCCGCGCTCGATGTGTGCCGTCACGCTTCAGCTTGAAGACCCATTTGCATTTGCAGCATCTGCGGCCGCGTGGGATGGCGTCTCGTTTGATCTTGCTGAATACTTTGCGTGTATCCATGGAGTCGAACTCCTTCTTGATGGCTGCTCGATATCCCTTTCGATGGATGGGATCTGGGTGATTGAAGGCTCCGTCGAACGTTGTAGGTTCGATGTGCTTCTCTGGTTCCTTGTTCTCGTCCTGCATCGATAATCCGATATCGATCGCTGGTCTCTCGGTGATGATTGCATTCATCCTGTACAATCCTGTTGTACTATGGTGAGTGATCTCGATCTCTCCTTCATCCATGATTTCTTCATCATCTGTAGTTTCGTTGTTGGAATCATCGATCATCTCGTCGCTGAGTTCGTCGCTCGCCTCATCGGATGATGGTTCGCTCTCATAGCCTTCTTCCTTTCGACCTCGTTCGTTGAAGTCTGCAAGCTCACGCAGAGCTCTGGGAATACTCTTCCCTGCAGTTGACTTGGGATTAGCTTCTCCCTTCCTGCCTTGTGCTTTGTGACGTCGGATCCTCTCCTTTCTAGCTATGTCACGCTTGCTTGGTTTGCTCGGTGGAGGTCTGGATAGTGTGTCATGTGTAGACCTCGCTGGTGTATTCGGAGGGGTGATGCCTGTGTCATCATCGGCTTCGTCGCCGGATGGTAGGATCTCGTCATCCTCATGATTGGATTCGCTCCGATCTTCCTCGTCGTTATGGATTAGTTGAGTCACTACTCCGTCATCCTCATCATCCTCATCGTTGCTGTCCGATAGGATGTAGTACCGGTTGTTGTCAGCGAAAGATACTCTCTTCGCTTCCGGTGTCTGACGCGCTGCCGTCCTTGGCGTTGCTCCCTTCCGTCCAATGGTTGTGAAGCCGTCTGCGTCCGTTGTTCCTGTTTCATTGGATATGTTCGGTGCTGGTTCCCAGCCACGGAACTGTCCGTACGATTGGTTGAGCCACTTGATATCGCGTGAGCAGATCAGTGACTTGGTCGATGGTCTGTACATGTTGTAGACCCCTGATGCATGTTGGTGTGCATATCCAATGAACACCATCTCTTCTCCTCTGTTCTTGAGCTTGGCGGTGATCCCGCCGTAGGTAGTCTTCACAACACCCACCTCTCCAAATGCGCGGAGTGCATCCGCGTATGGTGGATCATTTCCGAAGAACTGGCGGTACGGCGACTCCTTCTGGTTCTTCGCTACGGTGATGTTGGCGATGGCGGTGGCAGTGCTAGCGGCTGCTGCCCACAGGCCATGCCTATATTCTTCGTCGAGTTGTGCTCCATTGAGCATGGAGCGGATCTTGGTGTAGAGGTACGCGAACTTGCGTTCTACTCTACTGTTCTGTTGCGGCGTGTTCGATGCCGTGAATTCGAATTTCACGTTGAGTCCTGCATCGATGAGAATGTCCTGCGTGGATTTGTTCTCTCCGCTGTTGTCACCTCGGAAGATGATCTGTTGGTCACCAGTCTGTGACTTGATCGTTTGAACGAACCGTTTGATGTATCCTGGTTGATCACTTTTGTTCTTGAGAAAGAAACTCCAGCAGTGATCCGTGCAGTCGTCCACAATCAGGGTCCAGTAGCGTTTATCTCCGAAGCTTATGTGTTTAGTGTAACTAATGTCAATGAAGAGTCGTTCGCCACGGCGAGTTGCTCTCGGAATGGTTGCCTTCGGAATATTCTTCACTCTTGCGTTCGCGACCGCGCAGTCGCGACATACCGGCATCTCGCCAATGATCTTCCATCCATACTGGGCGGCTGTCCGCTTCATGGTCTCAAGTGGCGCATGGCCGAGCATGCGATGCAAGTTCACTGCGCTGATCTCCTTGGATGGATTCTTGATGATGGCTGTGCAAGCCTTGTCGTCGTCTGTTGGCATGATGGGATGCATCTGCACTCCCGTGATGAACCCGTTGGATGTGGGGAAGACTCGATCGAACACGATCTTCATTCCGGATCCGTTGATGATGTCCATCAGAATGCCGTTGTTACCAAGCTTGTAACCGTTGTACAGAGCCTTGTTCGTGGAGAAAAGGTTCATCGCCATTTTCGGTGTGTACTTCACATCATCGAGCCGGATGATGTGGCCAGTGTTGTCTCGTTGCTTGACCTTCAAGCGAATGAATCCCATTTTGGGAGAGTCCAGCTTCGTGCTGTCTCCCACTTGGACGAAGGACTTGATGTGCCGCACGTTGAAGAGAGCGGCGTCTGAGTTGACGATGTGACACGAAGCTCCGCTGTCGGCAAGCCAGGTGTCCTTGTTGACCTTGTCCTTGTGCTTGGTGCTCAGCTCGTGGAGCTACTCCACTGCTGCCGCAGCTATCTCGTCGTCGAAGCTGCCGTCGCTGTTCGTTTCGTCTTGGCCTCTATCATTGTCGTTGATCTCGTCGTCGGCCTCTTCGCTCATGGCCTCTTCGATGTCGCTATCGTCGGCCTCGTTGCCCATCTCGGCTCCGTCGCCGTATGGACCGATCAGGTCGTGCACGTTGAAGCAGCATTTGTAGCTCACTTCGCGTCTTGGATCCACCTTGTGGATGATTGGCTCCTCGTTGAGCCACTCCGGGACGATCTCATCGTCCACCACTTCGTCGTCACTCCCGACGTATTCGAAGTTATCGAAGAAGGAGTCTTCGATGTAGTCGTCGGACACCAACATGCAGAGCGGCATGTCATTTGCTGAGAGTACCATCTCGTGCCCGCTCTTGTCGTGTCCTTGTGTTGCTGTGTTGGCCTGCTCGTCGGCCTTCTTCTTCTCGTTGAACTTCTTCTTTCGGCACTCCGCCTCGCGGTGTCCGAAGATGCCACAGTAGTTGCACTTCCCGTTGAAGCCGCTTCCCTTGTTGCGGTTGTTGTTACGCTTTCCGTTCATCTTGTTGTTGTTGTTGTTGTTGTTGTTTTTCTTGTTATTCGATTTCTTGCGTTCTGGGCAATCGGCGGATCTATGGCCATACACGCCACAGTTGTGACAAGTACCCTTGAAGTTACCGGTGCTTGTGAAGCCGGTGTCGTTGCTCTTCGTGTTACTGTCTTGGAAGTCGTCGACGTATGCTTTGCCTCCTCTGTGAGTGGCGTATGCAGTGCGGAGTACTCCTCTGATCGTGTTGATGGTAACCAGTTCCGGATTGAACGTGAGTTGGTGTTGGAAGTTCACGATGTGAGTTCTGTATTCGTTGCTCACCGTGCTGAGGATTTGCATGATCATTTCCTCGTCCGTGATCTCATACTTGACATCGTGGAGACGCGATCGTAGACCCTCGAGTTACGTGATGTAGATGTCGGGATCCGTGTCTCTCTTCATCTTTTCGTTGTTGAATTGGCGCTTGAGTTTGATCTTCGTCACCGCATCGGATGGTCGGAACTTCTCCGCGAGAACGTTCCACGCTGCGTGTGCGTCTCCTTCAGGGTAGTCGTCGGAGATGCATTGGTTGATGTACTGGATGGCCTGCTTGCCCTTTCCTTTCTCTGCATCCATCATGAGGATCAGATCGCTGAAGCAGTCGCATCCCAGCTCGTAGATCTCCTCCATCGCTTCCTTGGCTTCATCGGTGGCTGCCGCGATCTCGCTCACTGTTGGCACCTTGGTGTTGCCCAACATCACGTCTCTCGTCTTCTGTGCACGAGCGTATGCCTTTGCTTGGGACTCCCATGCGCTGTAGTCTTCCTGTTCACCGCAGAACATTGGCGCCTTGATGCGTCGCTTGTTCACGTTGGCTGATGTCGCCATGTTGATTCGTTGTTTCGTTGTTGGTGCGCTCGCGCCCTTGATTTCCGTCTGTTTCTGTGTTGTCACTTTTTCGATTTTTGCTTGTTGTTTCGCGAGGATTGATTTGCTCACAAATTCTCCTCCTGGTGGTGTCTCACTTTTCCCACCCTGTTTGGCTGTGCGAATGCTCTTCGTCACACCAGTCTCCTCTTGCTTGATCGCCTTGAGAATCCTCTTCTCCTTACGATGTAGTCTTGCAGACCGTTCTTCTTCGGTCTCGTTGATTGCGCTTGCGTCTGCGCCTGATAGGACAGTAGCCGCGGCTGCTTCCTTCTCTTGTCGTGGTGGAGTCTCACTCGCACCTTCTTCTCTCTTGATAGTTGGATTGGACAGAGGGATGTCTTTCAATTCCTCTTCCTCGCTCATTCAGTCTGCTGCTCCTGAATGATGTTTGTCTTCCTCGCACGATCCGATTCGCGGGCTCGCCCTGATCTATCGTTTATAAACGTGTTGGCAAGTTCCGCTCACGGTAACCTACGATCGTGGAAGATGGTGTTGGTTGATAGTCGTCTGTTTGCTATTTCATTAGTTGGCTACTCCGATACTCTCGGTGTCCGTTCGTTCTCTTGCCCGATGCTCTCGGCGCTTCAATCTGTTTCGTAGATTCGGTCTCCGACTATGAGTCGGTACGCGAGATCCTCTCTCGCTCCTCTCTGTATTCTCTCTCTCTCTTTCTCAACATCGTGTGCTCGTGCTACACGATACTCCGTGTTCGATGCGTACTCCGCATTCAACACTCCGTTCATTCACTGCTGGCTCCTACTCCATGAGTACTTACCATTTGAAGTTCACCTTCAGTATCCATGATCTTCATGGGTCATCGGATCTTCACCTCCTGTTCTGACTTGGAGACAAATGTTGACGTGGTGACATGTTGACATCCTGTCGACGTCAGGAAGCGTCCTTCTGCTCTCCAGATGTCACGTTCCATTGGTGATGCAGGAGTCTGTCAGATGATATCGTCATCTGAGGTTTAGTTGGGAAGTACCTCGAGATTCTCTTGGTACCATTGATGCATGGACGGACGATCTTCTGATTCTCCCAGAAATCGTTATTTGCAAATTTCCTCCAGAAATCTTGCCCCTTTTTGTGTGTTCCATTTCTCCTGTAATTCTGACGAATCACAGTATACTATCGAAACGAGTGTAGTTATACCGTCCAAGTGCGTATGAGAGAATAGCGGGTGAACGATGCACATATACACGTACATCTTGACATATACTCACATGTACATCTCGACACATATTCTGAATCCTCTTGAGCTCCTCTTTCCAATAATGTTATTGCATTTATATGTATTCTACTGTTATTAGGTTGATATCGTCGCCTAAAGTACTCGTGAGTCAATTTCGATCTGCGGGACTGTCGCTCAATCCATTGGCGAGAGGGGAATCGCCAACACCTGAGCGTCATACCTTTGCTGTTGCGAATCGGCATGCCTCTTCCTCCCAATGCAATGCTTGCGGGTTGCGGTGCCTGCTTCTCTTACCATGCAACCAGCATCACAGCATGTGAGCATGGCATCATGTGAGCATCGCAGCATGGCAACATCACAGGATGGCAACATCACAGGATGGAAACATCTGTCGAGATGTACATGTGAGTATATGTCAAGATGTACGTGTATATGTGCATCGATCACCCGTTATTCTCTCATACGCACTTGGACGGTATAACTACACTCGTGTCGATAGTATGCTGTGATTCGTCAGAATTACAGCGGAAATGAAACACACGAAAATGAGCAAGATTTCTGGAGGAAATTTGCAAATAACGATTTCTGAGAGAATTAGAAGATCGTCCGTCCATCCATCAATGGTACCAAGAGAATCTCGAGGTACTTCCCAACTAAACCTCAGATGACGATATCATCTGACAGGCTACTGCATCACCAATGGAACGTGACATCTGGAGAGCAGAAGGACGCTTCCTGACGTCGACAGGATGTCAACATGTCACCACGTCAACATTTGTCTCCAAGTCAGAACAGGAGGTGAAGATCCGATGACCGAAGGGCATCAGGATCATGGATACAGAGGGTGAACTTCAAATGGCAAGTACTCATGGAGTAGGAGCCAGTACCAAATGAATGGAGTGTCGAATGCAGAGTACACATCAAACATGGAGTATCGTGTAGCACAAAGCACACGATACTGAGACAGAGAGAGAGAGAATACAGAGAGGAGTGAGAGAGCATCTCGCGTGTCAGGAATCGAGGGTACGACGCTGTCGGAAAGATACCCATGATTGCCGCAACTCCCAACATTATTTGTCACACCTTTGGATATTATTCGTCACACCTTTGAATATTATCCATTCCACCCACGACACGAATCACACGGGAATGACCTCAGTCTTACCAAGAAAACAAGCCTGTCCTATGTGAACGAAGAAAAAGCCACGACATCTAAGACAATGTGAAGGAAGATGATGACCGACACATTGATGATCACCCCATCTGGAGATCATGGCACGTGTCAGCCAGGGACTAGAACAACTCAGAAAGGGCATCATCCATGACACCAATCATGACACCAATCATAAAGTTCGGTGTCAGGAGATCAAGAGCGAAACGCAAGACTGTGGAATCGTACCACAGGGAATGTAGAATAAGGATATGCACGACGAGGTGCATGACAAGAATGCCTACGGATATGCACGACGATGTGCATGACAAGGACGCCTGTGGATGAGATCTCATGCATGCAAGCGTTGATTCATGATGATGAGATGCATGAATGCAACAGTCTAACACGATGCTGCTGCAGGAGATGCTACATGAGAAACGAAAGGCAAAGGAGCTGAAGAGAATGAACTCACAGTTCTGAATAGTACGATCTAACAACCAATTAGTTCTTACTAACACTAACCCCGGATTTCCAACACGTTTCGAAACGTTACGATTGAAATCCTACGTTTCCATCATCACCAACACAGCAACAAACGACTCTCACCATCATCACCATGACGTCCTTCCTCGGTAAGACCGATCGTTACATGATCATGTTCGACGGCAAGCGATCCTCTTGGAAAGCTTGGAGTGCGAAGTTCCTCGCCCGCGCCAACCGCAAGGGTTATGGAGACTTGTATCTCAAGGACTTGGATGAAGTGATTGTGAAGACCGAGGCTTTTGACCCCTCTCCTCTCGCCTCCATCGCGGGAAGCGAAGAGAAGAAGCTTAAGGCCTCGAAGTTATCTGCCATGTCTCCCAGCGAGAAGGCGGAGTACAAGATGGCTCTGGCCAAGTACGCGTTTGAAGAACTGACCATGGCAATCAACCATGAAACTACCAAAGGCGATGTCGCCTTCATGGCTGTGTTGGGATGCGAGAGCAACATCTACGAGGGAGGAGACCCTCGTAAGGCGTGGAAGGCTCTCGAGCGCATCTACGAGCAACGTACTGCGCCAATGAAGGCAAAGTTGTTGGCTCAGCTCAACGGGATGCGATTGAAGAAAGGCGAACACCCGGATACCTTCCTCACCGAAATGGAGGTGATCCGTAACCGCCTCAAGCACGCGGGAGTTAACATGGACATGGAGCTGTACCACATGCTCGTGCTCAACGCTCTCGGGAGGGACTACGAAATGGATGTGAAGCTCATCGAGCTCAAGTTCGAGAACGTCGAAAAGCAGATGACTATCGAAGACATCCGCGAAGCAGTGAGTGCAACCTACGACGCACGTCACATCAAGCAAGGAGGTAGTAAACGCGAGAACAATAGCAAGGAAGAAATGGCTCTCGCCGCCACTGGTGGCTTCAAGGGCCACTGCCGCAACTGCGGCGCCTACGGGCACAAGAAGGCTGACTGCCGCTCTGCGCCTAAGAACAAAGGTGGCAAGCCCACGAAGAAGAACAAGAGAAGTGATACTGAGGACAAGACCAAGTTCAACGGAAACTGCAAGTACTGCGGTAAGAAGGGACACAAGATCCTCGAGTGCTTCAAGTTGAAGGCAGCGATGAGAGCAGCCGACGCCGCCAACGTGGCCACCGACGGTATGGACGAAACAGACAACGTCGCCCTCGTGATGGTCGAGGAACCGATGTGGTTACCCGAAGACGCCGCGGCAGACAACGCCGCGTTCGTCGTGGTAGACGAACCCATGTGGATGCCCGCTAGCGACGAAGAAGACGATATCGATCTCGTGATGACCGATGAATCCATGTGGTTGCCCGACGAAGACAAGTCGGCCAACAACGAAGAATTGGTGTGTTTCCCCACCGACGAGCTCGAAAACGACCCCGTTGAGGTCAAAAATGTGACCAACCCAAGAATCGTGACAATCGACGAAATCACGAACATCAAGAAAAACCAAACAATCAACACCACCGACATGGCGCACTACGAATCGTTCATCGACGACATGGCCCTCGCAACCACCGACGAAGACATGACCGGACTCGACCTCGAAGAAGAAGTCGAGTACTCCGAAGAGGAACGAGAGGCCCACACCCCGAGTGTGTACGGATACTACGGACCCCCAGTTGCTGCAGTTGAGACCATCAACCGCGAGCACTTCCCATCAAGCGACGAAGACGATTACACCGACGAAGACAACCTCTTCCACGGGATCGTCTACGAGGATGAACCTCTCAACGTCGGAGACATCATGGAGAATGAAGTAGCAATGCCTGGAGTCGACCATCGCGTCACCTCCACCATCTACTCTCGAACCGAACCAAGGACTCTGGTCGATCGAATGATCGAAGAGTCGTCCCGCAATGGAGGGAGCACCGCAGGATGGTGCCCGCTGTGCTTTCAGCGCGGCCTTCTCTACGCCATGTGCAAGACCTGCCGTAACTCGCCGTTCCTCATTCAACTGGCAAACCCCCCTGCAAGGGCGGCGCCAACAACGATCCAAGACATCATGACGCGCCGCCAGAAGCTCTGGACTGCAGGACCTCTGCATGTCGCAATGAGATACTCCCTCAGCAACATGATGGTTGCTGATGAAGTGCGCTCTGAGCTCGCCCTACTGTGCTGCGACGCGGCGCACGCGTATACCGAAGGAGGAGGAGAAAGCCTGAACCCTCGCACGCTCTACTACATGATGCACCGCATCGATGTGTTCACGCCAATGCAATTGGTGCAAGCCGTGCAACACATTAACCCAAGACTTGAAGAACTCAACCTGCCACCCATTCACAGAGGGCTCATCGACAGCCTGGTTCAGCATGCCGCAGAGATGCTGATGTGGATGCATCATCCCGGTGACCAAGGAGTCCAAGACCCAGAGGAGTTCAACCAGCTCCCTATCTACCGAGCGGCTGATGCTCAACCAGACATGGCCATGGTGATCGGTGACCACCAAGACGCTCAACCAGACATGGCCATGGTGATCGGTGACCTCGGCGAGGCAAGCGCACTCCGCCACACCATCGCCCCCGACCACCACGAAGCAAACACGTGGCTGGGCGATTCCGGCGCCTCATGCCACCTCACCAATAGTGAAGAGGGAATGATTAACGTGCGAGTGGCCAACCACTCCATCAAGATCGGCAGCGGCCGATACCTCAAGGCAACAAAGGTTGGCGACAAACGCATGGTCGTGATGCAGAAGAACGGGAACCAAGCTACCATCGTGCTCAAGCAAGTGAAGTTCGTGCCCAACCTGTGGGTGAACCTCTTGAGCATCAACAAAGCTCTCGAGAACGGCTTCGACATCAGTAACCAAGGTGTCGTGATGAGCTTGGAGAAGCGCGGGCAACGCATCACGTTCGACAGACTCATGGCAACCCATAGCGGTTTCGTGAGTGGAGTGAACATGATCAGCGCCCCTCCCCACGAAGACCAAGCCAATGTCGGCGTGTCCACCAGGTCCGCGGTGGACATCAACCAAATTCATAAAATGTTAGGCCATGTTGACACTTACACGATCTCTTGCACAGCGGGACGATACGGTTGGAATGTCACAGGCAAGTTGCATGCATGCATTGACTGTGCAATTGGAAAACAGAAGCAGAAGTCAATGACAAAACGCCTGCAGCGCCGAGCAAAGGAAATTGGTGAGCGGTTGTTCATTGACACATCGAGTGTTCAAACGCACAGCTACGGACAAGGAAAATATTGGCTCCTTGTCATCGATGATTACAGTGATTACTGCTGGAGTTACTTTTTGAAAGAGAAAAGTGAAGTCGGAGAGAAGCTGATCACGCTCCTCCGATGGCTTCACTCCAACCAACAGGCACATGTGAAAAATATCAGATGTGACAACGCGGGAGAGAATTATGCCGCGGAAAAACAGCTTCTCAGCGCAGGATTCGGCCCAACGTTTGAATACACCGCCGCTTCTACTCCCCAACAGAACGGTCGTGTGGAAAGAAAATTTGCAACCTTGTACGGGAAAGTCCGCTCCATGCTCAACCAAACGCACTTACCGAAAACAGTGCGTGGAAAATTGTGGGCGGAGGCAGCCCGAACCGCGACTCAGCTCGAAAATATTATCGAGACAAAGACAAGAGAACCAGCATGTGTTCTCTTCAACAACCGAATCCCAACATTCGTGGATGGACTACGAAAATTCGGAGAAATAGGGATGGTATACATCGGCGGCCGCACGATAAAGGCTAAGCTGGACGATAGATCCAGACCAGCCATGTTCGTCGGCTACGGCCAATCGCACGCGAAAGGAGTATATCGAATGCTGAATCTCGCTACAACCAAAATCCTAATCACGAGAGACGTGACATGGATGAATCAGTCATACGGGCAATTCAGAGGTATCGAGAATGCCAACAGATCTGTGCTGATAGATCTAGAAGATGACGACTCTACGTCGGGAATGAACACCCGAGCTACGAGAACAACTTGGGAGCGACGATCGGAGACCATCAAGAGCATGGAGGCCGACAACGCGGATCGCAGCAGCAGAGCCGAAGAAATAGAAGATACTGATGACGCTGCGCGAGGGCAAGATAGCTTGCTCCCTGCCCAAGGGGAAAATGAATCGAACGAAGAGATCGACGATGAATTCGGAAGGGACGACGAGGGGAAAGTAGACGAAGCGGCTGAGAATGAGCCCAAAGACACCCCTGTCGCAGAACCTGTAACACGCATACCAAGGATGCTGAGCGCTCTCGCCGGGTATAACAACGACCCAATCCCAGAGGAGGAGCGAGATCTCGGATCAAGTGATGAGTCAGAGCCTAATGACAGCGAGGGATATGTGACGCCCGAAGAGACCATCACAACCCCACCAGAAACAGGAGGACCCGATTTCCACACAGACGGGTCAATATTCAACAGAGATATCGCAGGTACGATGATAGACACACCTCATGGAATGTTGAGACTAGATGACATCATCGCTGCGGACCAGGCATTGAAAGACGTACAAAATAAGGGAGGGGCAGAACATGCGAATGTCGCTATGCTACTAGACCCCACCACATTCGAAGACTGCTGGGACCATGCGGATCCCAACAAAAGAAAGAAATGGCGCGAAGCTATCAACAAAGAGTTCTATGATATGACCAGAAGGAAAGTATGGGAGAGGATCAAGAAGGACCAGATGCCGAAGGATCGGCGGTGTGTGAAGACCAAATGGGTCTTCAAGGAAAAGAGAAATGGGGTGTTCCGCGCCAAACTCGTGGCATGCGGATACTCGCAAATTGCAGGAGTCGACTTCTCAGCACACCACGCGCCAGTGATACATGATGCAACATATCGAATCATGCTCACGATGAAGATGATACTACACATGGACAGCATCATCATCGACTTTGAGACAGCATTCCTGCATGGGGACCTCGATGAAGAGATCTACATGCAATGCCCAAAGGGTATGAGGCACGAAGCCGACGAATGCCTGCTACTCAAGAAAACCATCTACGGCCTCGTTCAGAGCGCGAGACAATGGAATAAGAAGCTCGTCGACATCCTATTCAAACTAGGGTTCAGACAGAGCGAAGTAGACCCATGCCTGCTGATTCGGAATCAGGAAGGGAGACTGCTGCTGATCGGCACCTATGTGGACGACTGCCTCTGCATCGGAGAGGAGCAAGAATTGAAAAAGCTTGTGAAGGACATCCGAGCGGAACGATTCGGAGTCAAGGTGGAGGAAGATCTCGAAGACTACCTGAGCTGCAAGATCATCTTCAACCACGACAAGACGAACTGTTGGGTGAACCAACCACACATCCTGAAGAACATCATCGATACGTTCGGAAGCGATGTGGTGAAGCTGCAACGATACGGAACGCCTGGGACACCAGGGCAAGGCATCCAAAGACAAAGCGATGCACCCAAAGTGGACGAGCAGCGACACAGCAGATACCGAAGCGGAGTAGGTATGCTGCTATACCTGGTGAAACACTCTCGACCCGATATCGCCAATGCAGTGCGAGAACTGACCAAGGTGTTGGATGGACCAACGACTACAGCATACAAGGAAATGCTTCGAGTCATGAAGTTTGTATGGGACACGAGAGAGTATGGACTGAAGATGAAACCAAGTCCACTGACCCAAGATGCATGGAAGATTGCAATATACACCGACAGCGAATTCGCAGGTGACAAAGACAATCGCATCAGTGTAGGAGGGCACATCGTTCTACTACAAGGAGTGCCGATCATATGGAGATCAAAGGCACAACGGAGCGTAACACTCAGCTCGACGGAAGCAGAGTACGTCGCCCTGTCGGAGGCAGGAAAAGAAATTCGCTTCGTGACACAATTGATGAACGACATCGGACTGAGGATGCACAAGCCGGCAGACGTAATGGTTGACAATGTTGGAGCAATCTTCATCGCGTCCAACCCATCAACATCCGCCAGGACACGACACATCGACATCCGACATCATTTCATTCGAGAACTGATCACAAACGGAGAGGCCAGAACCAAATTTGTGCGTTCTGAAGACAACATCGCCGACGGCTTTACGAAGAATACCAAAAAGGAGACCTATGAAAAACACAGGGATCACTACATCCAACTGCGTTCCACAATGGATCAGTAACGAAGAGGAGAGGACGCGAAATTATGAAAATGTGAGAGTGTGAGTGATGTGTTGTCGATGCGACAATGGAAGGGTGTCAGGAATCGAGGGTACGACGCTGTCGGAAAGATACCCATGATTGCCGCAACTCCCAACATTATTTGTCACACCTTTGGATATTATTCGTCACACCTTTGAATATTATGAGCCCGATCAGTGAGTCGACCTGCACTTTGAAATGGACCTCCAGAAATATTGTCTCGGATATCCAGACCGAGCACATATTCATAATCCTTTTAGGTCTAATACAAATAATTAACCATTGCATTTTTGAGTTATATCCTATTTTAAGTTTTATGGACCGATGGATATGCGCATTTTTCGATCTCTTTCGGGTTTCAGCCTCTTGCTTCCGACTACATCGATCCAATTTAACCCTCTGCTGTTCTTTGTTTCAGCAAGTTTGTTCCGATTTTGAATTGTTTAGTCTCTTTTTCAGGTGTTCGGATGAGGCCATCCAACAGTCCATCCACGATAGCACTAGTTGTAGAATGTTGGGGGAAGGGGCGAATCCGCGTTTACGTTACTTACACCATGTGCTTGTCCAATCCGTCATCGACGTCACGAAATTGGATACTTCGTCATGAAACACCAATGATATCACGATGCGCAACATCATCAGGTCTGCTTCGTCGTGGCGAAGTGGTTGAGTGGGGTTGGTACTCCTCGAGTGTTTTGTGTCGTGGTCTTTTTGGACAGTCGGTACAATTGGAGGTAAAAATCCACATCCCCCAACATGTGAGGCCGGTTGAGAGTGGCAAACTCGACACACCAACATGGAAGTGGAGCAACACCAAAAAAATACCACAATGGCCATCGAACGGTATGCTTGGCGCCGCAACAACCAGCCGGCCAATTCAAGATCCAAGAACATCGCCGTCACCTCCACGCAACGTTTGGTGGGTGGACGAACGGAGGCGGGAAGAGGAGTTGATTTGGGGCCGTCGTAGGCCCCAGAAATACGATCACGATTTGGCCCCAAATCGGCTCGTTGGTTTTGGCCTGTGTATGGCACACACAGGCCATATCAGCGCCTACGGATACGCAAGACGCCTCAGGAAGGCCAAGACGAAGGCACCCTCGAAGTTTGAGGCTCGCGGAGCACCGGGAAGGTGTCCGCGCGGAGGAAAAGGTGGTTCTGAGGAGTTTTGGTTGAGGCTTGCGCGGCACTGGTCGCGTGGCTTTGGCTGCGAGGAGCGATGGGACGACGCCCCTCAATCTCCAAGGCCCCCATACAAGATGCGTGCGGCATCAATTGAAGATGCACGTCGTGAAGTATGCTCTGCTGAAGTTGTCTGAAAGAGGCTGCAGCCGACCATATCTGCAGAATGGTCATGTTTGGTTGGAGCAAAAAATGCACCACCACATCATCATCTGGAGGTGTATCACGTCATCCATGCACTCCCAGCCCATTCTGGATGCATCCGCGTGTCGCCATGGAGTGTGGGAATGCACGAGGAGTGCTTGGAGGGGCTGAAAGGATCGTATGGATGAGGTATGGATCCGTATCCATACCGCATCCGGATTGAACACGTTTTTTGGCAATCGCTCTGTTTCAGTGTGTGGCTGCATTGCTGCATGCAGAGCCAATGTCTGTGGCCAGCCTTCATGGAGTGGGTAGCTGGGGGGTATGCAGAGCGAATGGTATGCACATTTTGCTGAAATACAAGGATGATGATGATGATCATGTGTGCTCATTGGAGGGCAACATTGTGGCATCAGCATTTTTTTTCCGAATCCACCACACAAACACAGCAAACCAACATGATTTCCAAAATATTTGCTATACTCATTTAACTTTGATATTCTGATTAACAGATAGCCAGGCATCTGAGCGCAATGTTTAGATTTAATTTTAAACAATGTGTTGTTGAGATATAGCATGACAAGCAGATATTGGATGTGTTTTTTGGATGGCCTCTAGGCTCGTTTTAGTAGCATGGTCTGCCACCCACAAAACTCCACAACTAGTGTTATCGCGGCAGTACGTGCCCATCACAATTTTCCGTCCCATCATCCAACACAGCCTCACTTTCTGTGTTGGCCTTCAGTGTGTCAGCATCACACCACATCTGATGATCCAGCTCCTCTTCTTCTCTCTGCAACTCCTCCTCTCTTCGTTCCTCCTGTGTTTCAGCTGGCGCATCGCGGGTCGCCACAATTGCAGATGCTGTTGCTGTTGTGTTGCCTGTTGGGTTGGTGGTGGTTTCCGTCTTGATGAGGGCAGCCTCCTTCTTTTCCTTGCGTTGTTTGGCGTTGTACGCTGCAGACAGCGACGCTTTCACGCGCATGGGATTTGCGTGCAGTTGTACGTACCAGTCAGTTTTGGTCCTGTTGTCGTCCATCAATTGCTCGTGTGCTTCGTGTTCGGACGGTCTGTTTTTCGGGTCCTTCGCGGACGCTTCACTGATGTCCTTCAATTTGTCCGCGATGTATTCTGGTAGTTCCGCTGGTTTGCGCGTTGTTTTGCTCGCCCAGCCTGGCACTGCAAGTGGTGGATGTTCTGTTTCTGCGGTCTGGTCTTGTAGTGCTGTGGTGTGATCGGATGGTAGATGTTGTTGTCCGTCTGCGATGGCTTTGCCGAACGCCAGTGCCTTGCTCTCTGCTGCTGTGCGCCCGAGTTTTCGTGTCTTGTCCGTCTTCCTGAACGATTCGGACGGTATCGGCAGCTTGTCGGACGTGATTGTTCTGTCCTCGATGACACCCAACTCGTTGATGATCCACCCTTCCCATTCAGCGCTCTTGATCACGACGTCTTCTGTGATACCAGATGCAGCCACCAACCGCGCCTGGTCATCATCATACTTCACCTCGTGAGTTTGACGTACCTGTTGTCCATTCGCGCGGAATCGTCGTTTTGGTGCGCCAGGAAGCATGGTGATGTTGCCTTCGAGGGACGACGCGTTGACCAGTACTGTGGTGGTACCCGCGATGCTACCAGCTTTCAGTGCTTTGTAGAGTTGGCGGGCGGTCTTGATGTCACGTCCGCTTTGCACGTATTTTCGCAGTACACGGGTGATGAACGCGAAGTGGGTGTCCAGCATGCTCTTACCGGTTTGGGCCTCCGTGTAGATCCACGCGATGATTTTGGCTGCTTTTCGTGTCGCAAGGTTCTTGTTGAGTACCGATGTGATGAGCGCGATGTGCTCGTGACTGGCAAAGCAACACGCATTATCGCTCTGTAGGATGATTTCAGTCACGGATGGGTGAATGTCTTTGACCTTTTTTTGCACAATCTCCAGCAGTCCACCAACTTGAAGTGTGTCTTGTGTTGGTCTTCCACCGACCACAATGTCGATGAACCGATAAGTAAAAATGTCATTGCGACACGTGATGACCATCGCCCCAAGCAGTGACATTCCCTTTTTCCCCCAATATTCTTGTTGGGCTTCGCTTTGGCCTGTCGGTAGAATTTTTTGCTTATGGTCGAGTACCACATAGGCTCTTTCAGGCTTGTTGTTGAGTCCGGATTGATAAAAAGAGATTTGTCCGAATTGAACTTTGGCACGCACTTTGTGAGCCATGTAATTAATGATTTCATCAGCAAATCCCGGCGCTGCCGCAAGCATTGATTGCAATTTGTCCTTGTGTTCTGCGAGTTCGTTGTCCTTAAGCATTGTGACGAATGGGACAAAACGATCATTCACAAATCGCATTGCTGCGCCACAACGGTTGCATACTTTACGTGGTTGTTCATTTGTGGTGTTCACAGGAATGTCACTTGTGACGTTTGGAGTGTCGTTGTTGAGACAACAGCCTCGCGTCGGGTCCTTACCCAGCTTCACGCTGAAGAGTGGAGCCAGGGCGAGTGCTGTGTGATGCTACTTTGGTTGTGTTTGATCAGATACTGTTTGTTTGATTTTATGGTTTGGTTTTGTTGTTTGCTGTTGGTTGGCTCTCACGTGTGTGGCCGTGGTTTGTTCTCCCATCCTGTCTCTTCACCCCATCTCGGTCATTTCGGTCATCGCCTGGCCGTTGATCGGCATCCTGCCAGCCACGAGCGCCAGCTGTTCCAACACACTCCTGTGATGTCAATAGGGCCTCCTTGTAGGTCTTGGTCCTGTTGTCAGCATTGAATTTGAGGTTCAGGATGGCGTTCCGGAATTCCCGGAACTTGGACCCTTGTAACGGCTTTGTGAAGTAATCACCGATCATGTCGTCTGTGGGACAGTATGCGACAGCAACTTCGTTGTTGCTGATCCTGTCATGCACGAAGAAGTATCGGATGTTGATATGGCGGGTTCGTTTGCCGCTTGATCTGCGTCCGTTGTTCTCAAGGAGCATTGCGCTTTGATTGTCCTGATGAATCACGGACGGCTTGGTTGTGATTCCTTGTTCTTGCAGGAAATAACGTGCCCACAGAACTTGTGGCATCACGTCATCAACGGCAACCAGTTCTGCCTCAGTAGAGCTTTTCGTGTTTAGCTTTTGCTTGGATGAGGTTGCATAGATGGCCCCGGCTCCTGTTGACATGTGTGCCCCTGTATGGCTCCGCATGTCGTTGTGCACACCGAAGGCACCGTCAACCCACCACTGGACGTCACAGAGGCTGGATCCACCCAGAGTGAGCGTGATGTCACGCGTTCCGCGCAAGTACTTGATCGTACGCGCTAGTTTCTTGTAGTCATCCTCATCGGGACTTTGCACCCTGGTGCAGAGGAAAGAGACAGCTGTCTGAATGTCTGGGCGTGCTCGCTTACACAGGAAGAGCAGTTTGGCCACAATGTGGTGAAACATCTCTCGCGTGTCGTCATCGAGAAGTGTTGGATTGATGTCGTTCACTTCGAACAAGTGGTTGGCAGCGGGCGTCACTGCCTGCCCGGACATGTTGGCAGGCACTCCTGCAAGAATGCCGTCGATGTACTCCTTCATGTCGATTCGCACTTCTCCTGGTTGTGTGTAGTCGAGGGTCATTCCAAGATAGTCATGTTGTTGTCCTCTGTGCACGGTGAGTGGTGTGCGGCTGCCGTAGGCCTTGTTGAGCATGTCAATTACTCCTGTCACCGCCGATGGTTTGATATGGGATATCTTCAAGTCATCGACGTGCCAGACAACTGTGCACTGGGTGCCATCCACCGTCTTGTTTGCCACACACCAGTCGTATGGGTTGACTACGAATCCGTCTGCGACAAGTGTTGCTGTCAGGTCTTTCCACCATTGCAACGCTGCCTTCAGCGTGCCATACAGCGCCTTCGTTAGTTTCACGTAGATGGCGGATTGCCCGCGCTTTTTGTGTACGTATTCGGCGTATACGTCCGGTGCCACTTTTGCAAGCAGTTCTGCCATACGGCCCTCGATGAGCACGTGCACGATATCGCCGTCGTCGAATTTGGTTTGGAGAAAAGCGCCAGGAACGTCAACGGTTGCGACATCGCGCCCTTCGTGTGCGTCGATCACACATGTGAGCATCAGCCCAAGCAGGGACACTGTGGGGGAGCTGGTCTCCTCCTTTGTGAGGTATAGCTGTTGCTTCCGCCCGTCGGCACATCCCCGCCCCTTGATGATCCCGTTCCGTTTTTCCTTCAGGTACATGAGGTAACGTAGGGACCGGGATCGCTCCTGCTGGGTCAGCTCGTGCCAATGTTTTGGTTCGAAACCTTCCATCTCGTGTACCTGCTCCAATTCTTTGCTGATCGCGTCCTCTCCCCGTTGGTTAAACAGTTTGATGCCCTGTTTCCAGTTCATCTGTTCCGTGAGGAACGTGCATGCATCATGTTCGCTGTTGGTCTCCTTGTTTGGGTCTTCTGAGAGAATGGTGACCGTTGCGTGTGTGTCGCCCCGCCCTGTGCGATGGAGCTGACTATAGTCAATGCGTGGGCCACGTCGTGTTGTCATCCGATGCGTGGAGGTGCTGACAGGGACAGGCTCAATGGCGGGATGCTCATTGTTAGCAGCCTCCGGTATGATGTCTGCTCCAGTGTGTTCATCCAGGGGTGCGACGGGTGGTGGTATGGCCATTGCCGCGTCGATTGGGTCATCATCCACATCCTCGTCGCTGGCATCGTCGTCATCACCTTCGCCATCGCTGTCATCGTCATCGCTGTCATCGTCATCGCTGTCATCGTCATTGCTGTCATCGTCATCGCTGTTATCGTCATCGCTTCCATCGTTATCGCTTCCATCGTCATCGCTGTCGTCAGATTCGTCATCTGATGCCACTTCATCAGTGTCTTCTGATTCATCGTCACTGTCGTCGTCTTCGCTGATGGACGCGTCGTCGTCACTGTCGTCACCACCATTGCCGTTGGTGCCGTGTTGGTCAGCGTCGTCTCCTTTTGTATCGATCACCGGATGTAGTTCGAGTCCATGTTGGGTGGAGAAATGTAGCTTTTTGTTTGCTTTGGCTGTCTTGGCCATGCTGTGGACGCGGTCAATCACAGCTTGTGTCATGGGTATCTCAGTCCACGAACGCCGGTGGATGCGCATTCCAGTTTCAAGACTGAAGAACATGTGTCCCCCTTGGTCATTGCCCGATGGCCTGAGCGCAAGGGCTCCGACAGTCCTTGGTTGCATGGTGTTGTCATGCTGTTCATGCGTATGCACGTAGCTGCCAAACTCAATGCGACAGTGTGAGTTGTAGCTGAGCTTGCGCCCGACCACGATCTCAGATGGACTCATGCGCTTGCTCACTCCGTTTGCGTGAGGGAACATGTTGAGCCAAAACACTGCATGGTTCACCATCTCGATGATGAGCATTGGTGGATAGTGCTTGAATGGCAGGGAATGGTAGGTGGACCTGGTTCTTTCTTTGATGGTGCGGACGTACCGCTCGACCTCTGGCACATGTTCATCACGTGCTGTGACGTTGACACCAACTCCGTGGTCTGCCAGGTCGCCACGAAGGGATTCGAACTGGTTGTCAACCATCACGATGCTGACTCGGAACCCTCGTTGTGTGTAGAGTTGGATGATTTTGGTGAACTGTGTGGCGAGGTGTTTGTTGCTCATAGAATCGAGTTTGGTGACAGTTCCGAATTTGATGTGCTTGGCGATTGACACCAGGAACTTGATGCCATTGACAAACATGATGTCGACAGACAGCTGCACGTCTCGGTACTGTTGCATGATGTTCGCTGGAAGTTGCGCGATCTGTGCACGGACAGCAGGGGACACCTGTCTGACTGTCTTCCCTTTCAGGGATGCCACGTCGGGGCCGAAGATGAGGTCAGCTGTGCGAATGTCCTTTGTGGTGATGGGACAGTTGGGGATCATGCCGTTTCGCACATATTTGATGAAGTTGCGCGAGGTAGGACGCCCTATACGCTGTTGGATAGACCGGGCCAGTTTGGCCTGAGAATAGTCAAATGATGAGAAGCTATTTTGGTTATCAGCTACGGTGTTGATCATGGCCACTCCAGTGTGCTCGCCAGTGTCGAGGTAGAACAATCCGCCGTTGGATTCGCGGAAGGATTGTGTTGACCCGTCATCCTTGTGTACAGTGAAGCTGTTGGTGCCTGTGCTGTCGTATGTAACGCGGAAGCGACCCTTCACCTTGCTGAGTGACAGGATGTTGGCGACACCGGTGGGGTGGTACCATACATCGCCGTATCCGGGAAGAGTGCCACGCTGGTTGGTGGTGGCAGTGCCTGCATTGCAGTGGATGGTCAATCCGTTCTCTGTGGTGTGGATGTCTTTCAGCAGATGTTGGTTGCTGAAGACATCCACCGTTGATTGGTTGTCCAGCAGAATCCATGTGCGCGGAATGATGCTGGTGTTTTGGTTGTATGCATGTGCGGTGTAACCTGGTAGGTGAGTGTGGAGGAAGACGAAGTCGTTATCGGTGATGTCCTCCGTTGTGTGCACGAGGATGGTTCCGTTGCTGTGATACTTGGCGTGGCACTGTTCGATGGAGTGGTTTGTTCGCCCACATCGAGTACATGCTTCCTTGTTGGTGTCGGCATTGACAAACGCCATTCCTGTGTCCCTGGGTGTGTGGATGCCTGGCACGTTGCGCGGATCCTTCGACCAATGGTTGAGCATGGTGAGTGCTGCAACCATGGTCGTGGGGTACCGGTCCGACCCTTTGATTTGGTCGTTGCGCAGTTCCTCCAGGAGGGATCCGAAGCGGTGTCGGTCCGCCCCAAGGATGAATTGCACGGCAAGGAATTGTTGTTTTGCGTCGGCTTGGATGACCTTCGTTTGTGCTGCGGTGGGAGTAGTGATGTCCCTGTTCTTGGTGATGGCTGCGATGATGCATCCCACTTGTGTGATGGAAGTGTTGATGGAGTCGTTGACCTCGGAGAGGTTGAGGAATGATTCATAGTACTCCTGGACCGTTTGTCGCCGCTTCTGGCGCAGCCCCATGAGCTCTTGCATGATGAGACATGCAGCGACCGTTCCTTGTTCGTGGGTTTGGTAATTGAACACCACGTTCTTGATGGTTTGGATGAGGGCTGTGGTGTTGCGGTTGCTGGATGTTGTCGAGTAGTCGTCGGCTTCCTGGATTCGGGTGCGCATGACATCGGAGCATTGGCCCCAGATGAGCGAGTACACCTTCTGGTAGTCTGTCTCTGCGTTGATGAGTCGGGTGGTATACAGCGCATACTTTCGTTTCCATTTCTCCTTCATGATGTCTGTTGCGTCGTCAGGGTAGTCGTCCGGTTCGTCGATGGTGGGCGCCGTGAGGTTCTCCACTGCCATGCTGACCACTGGCCCGTACTGTGTGCTCACATAGGTGGTGATGGCCTCCAGTGTCTTTGTGTATTCGTCGACTTGCTTGGCTCGGATGGCAACGCAGTCAAAGACGTGTCCCTTGAGGTCAGGGCACGCACCTTCGAACTTGGCGGGCTTGTTGAATGGCGCGTATGGTTTGTTACGACCTTTGTTGTTGTTGTTGTTGTTGTTGTTGGTGCCGCCTTCTGCCTTTGGCTTCGTCGGCACGGTTGTCTTCTTGTCTGTGCTCATCGTAGGATAGAGCGGAGAATCAAACAAACAGTATGTTGAGACAACAGCCTCGCGTCGGGTCCTTACCCAGCTTCACGCTGAAGAGTGGAGCCAGGGCGAGTGCTGTGTGATGCTACTTTGGTTGTGTTTGATCGGATACTGTTTGTTTGATTTTATGGTTTGGTTTTGTTGTTTGCTGTTGGTTGGCTCTCACGTGTGTGGCCGTGGTTTGTTCTCCCATCCTGTCTCTTCACCCCATCTCGGTCATTTCGGTCATCGCCTGGCCGTTGATCGGCATCCTGCCAGCCACGAGCGCCAGCTGTTCCAACAGTCGTTTGTGATGGTGGTGGTCTTCTTGCGCTTGTTCTTGTGCTTGTTGGTGCGTGGTTTGCGTTGATTGGTTGATGTGGTTGTTACCTTCTTCTTCTCCTTTCCTGTGATGAGTGCGAACGCAGCCGAATGCATGGGGTCGTCACACTCATGCTGCATGTGCGACGCGGTGAATTCCCATTTGACGAACACAACAAGCAGTTCGAGCGCATGCGAGAGGGACTCTGCTGTGTGCACATGTGGTGAGATGACGTCATCTGGCTCATTGTTGTCATGGTGGGTCTTGTCATTGGCATCGTTTTTCTCCTCGCCCCCCACTTCATACTTAGCCTTCAGCAGGTCGACTAGGCGCGAAATTGCCTGTTTCAGTTTCTCCGTGGCCATCCAGAAATAGCTCTCAAAGGAAGAAAGCCCTGTCTTGATCTTGCTTTTGCGTGTGAGGAGGTTGGTCATTGTAGCGAACGCAGGCCTTCCTACTGGGTTGTTAGTTGTGGACGAGTACATGCCGAATAATTCTTGGATGGTCGTGCCACCTCGATCGAACACTGGGACATTTTCAAATGCAACTCCATCATACTGTACCGTGTGACTTAACCCTGCCTTGTATGTTGTTGTTGTCATGAGGAAGGACACCACGCCAGAGAGATTGCAGGCACTCACACGGTACTGAAGAACTCGTAGTGGAATGCTTTCACCGTGGCTCATCATGTCATAGTAGCGTCGCAAGGTGTCTGTCTGACTGCGTGTGATCGTGTCGCGTTTGGGAAGCATGCGCGCCTTCTGTTCCTCCGATAGTCCATGTGCCTGCTTGCCCAAGATAGCAGTACACAGTGTGTGGGGCGCGGACATGGCCAAGGCAGCTCTCACTGTGACAGACGACGTAGTTTCGCCAAGCAAACCCAGGGTGTACAGATTGGGCGCCAACATGATTGGCGGAAGCTCCACATTGCCTCGTACGTATGCAACCACCTGTTCCATTTGACAAGCTGGCACCTCTTCTTCTGGAAGCAGGACAGTCCAAAGCGCGGACGATACGACATTCCACATCTGTTTCACATAGCTCCAGACGGTTCGATCATGTCTGCCTGCGAGGACGAACCCTTTTTTTGGCATGAGCTGCAACAGTTTTGGATCTAGGTTAGATCGAAGCGCTGCCATCACACGAACGATGGCGTCGCGCCTCCAGATTCCCGCCTCTTCCTGATCGTACCCGAACTGGCCTCCTCTCCTGTTCCTGCTGGCGCGCGGCCCCTCCTTCTTGTAGTTGTCGTCGTACGTGCTGTCACTGTCGCCAGAGGCATCTGCGTAGCCCCCAGCAACAACAGCATTGCAGCGACGAGGGAGCCTCGCTGGTGGGGCAGGCTCGACAGGTGGTGCAACGTCGGCCATAGCAGGCGGGGGTGGCGCGTTCACGACAACGCTCACCAAAGTCCCATCGCCGACACCTCGTCCCTCCGAACGCACCCTGACATTGGATTCGTCAAAGACGCCTCCGTTGTTGTCAAGGATGTGGACATACACATGCAGCTCGCGAGCGAGCGCATGCGTACCGTTCGGGACAAGGTTGCCATCCGCTGCAAGTATTGGCTTCACATCGATCACTTGCGTGATGGTGCTCGGCTTCCCCAATGCAGCGGATGGCTTGTCAGGCAACAGTTGCTCGACAGTAGGCAGCAAGTCCCCCTTCGAATCGAAAGGAGGAGCAGATGCAAGGCGAGCAGAACGGGGTTTCTTACTGGGGGAGGGGTTAGCATCCTTGGAGAAGGCCTTGGCGGTGGTAGAAACAGGCATGGTGGAGTTGTTGCTGGAGAGTAGTGCTGTTTGCTCGTTGGATGTGATGAACTGGTCTGAGATGAAGTGAGGAAAGGAGAGCATGGGATGAAGGCCGATCATTCAGAAACAACAACAACAGCAACGACTACTACTAATACTCTGACGAGAACGAGCATGGAGAAAAAGGGCGAGTGTGCATGGCATTGGCGAGGAAAGTTGTGAATGGAGCCAAAGTGTGGCGCGATTTTGCGAAATGATGGAGATGATGTGTTTTGTGTGATGTGTTTTGTGTGATGTGTTTTGTGTGATGTGTTTTGTGTGATGTGTTTTGTGTCATCTGTTTTGTGACGAGCAGAATGTGGAATCAGGTGCCACATGCTAACGTGTAATTAACGCGTACCAAACGACTGACACCTTCGGAAGCAAGTCCGTGACTGATCACCTCACGATAAATACATGAGAACATCATAGAACCTTCTGCCAACAACAACGGGTTTTGTGCTGTTGGACCCACGTGACTGCTATGCACACATAGATCACTCCATAAAACTTAAAATAAAGATCTAACAAAAAATGTAACGGTTAATTATGTATAATGAGATTTTAAGGATTACGAATATGTGCTTGGTTTGGATATCGCAGATGAAAAGTTAGAATGTCCATTTCAAAGTGCAGGTCGACTCACTGATCGGGCTCTTATCCATTCCACCCACGACACGAATCACACGGGAATGACCTCAGTCTTACCAAGAAAACAAGCCTGTCCTATGTGAACGAAGAAAAAGCCACGACATCTAAGACAATGTGAAGGAAGATGATGACCGACACATTGATGATCACCCCATCTGGAGATCATGGCACGTGTCAGCCAGGGACTAGAACAACTCAGAAAGGGCATCATCCATGACACCAATCATGACACCAATCATAAAGTTCGGTGTCAGGAGATCAAGAGCGAAACGCAAGACTGTGGAATCGTACCACAGGAAATGTAGAATAAGGATATGCACGACGAGGTGCATGACAAGAATGCCTACGGATATGCACGACGATGTGCATGACAAGGACGCCTGTGGATGAGATCTCATGCATGCAAGCGTTGATTCATGATGATGAGATGCATGAATGCAACAGTCTAACACGATGCTGCTGCAGGAGATGCTACATGAGAAACGAAAGGCAAAGGAGCTGAAGAGAATGAACTCACAGTTCTGAATAGTACGATCTAACAACCAATTAGTTCTTACTAACACTAACCCCGGATTTCCAACACTCGCGTACCAACTCATAGTCGGAGATCGAATCTACAAAACAGATTGAAGTGCCGAGAGCATCGGACAAGAGAACGGGCGTACACCGAGAGGATCGGAGTAGCCAAGTAATGAAATAGCAAACGAACGACTATCAACCAACACCATCTTCCACGATCGTGGGTTACCGTGAGCGGAACTTGCCAACAGATGTTCTATACTGATCTCCAGCACAACTATGGCCAATCGAACACCGGCCTCTACATTGCGCAGGTGACACATGCTAAAATGCGCGCACATGGCGTGGAAATTTTGCGCGGCGCAGTTGCACATGCTCAGCGATGCGGAAGATCCAAAGAAGAGCGGTGAGAGCATGGCGAGGTGGAACTCCTCAGTGTGAAACAGTCGACTGTGCTCTATTCTGGACTGCTATTGTGTGCTGCTGCTAACCAAGGGATCATTGCTCTCCCAAGCAGGATTGATGCAACAATACACATGCATCCAAGTTGTTGTTGCCAAGACTGTTGCTGGTGTACAGTATTCTGGAGTATAACTGAAACGATATTGTAGAAAGTATCAACCATATCATCAACTACAATGCAATACAATGAACGAAGCCACAATGGATGATATCAGGATGTAAAGAACTGATCATGGCATGTGAGGAACACATCGGTTGGTATCACATTGTTTTGTGATCATTTCCACCGCATGTTAACACGCGGTGGGGTACACAAAATTCGCCACGATACATCGCGGTGATTGGCATTCGTGAATGACAATATGGAGTGGTGGCCCCAGAGAAACAAGCATATCTCGACAACTACCTATCCAATCGCCGCCAAACTTGGAGAGGGTGATTAAAAGCCACACATACGAATGCTCACAAAAGGAGAGCTCAAACAAATGGAGCGGCATGAACTTGCCGAGGAGGTTTGTGGCAGAAAAGGTGTTTTTTGGGCCGCTTCGAGTGGGACTGACGTACAAAATGTACCAGCGTCTACGGCTAAATTGACTCATACGACTAGTTACCAATTGTTACCAATGGTTACCAAAAAAATTGGCCTCCGCCCAAGCCAAAAGACACTAGTCGTACGCCAACCAAAATGCGAATCGGTGTTTGATCCTACAAAGTGCATTCAGCTCTTGTTCCGTAAGAGCTTCGACAACCTGATTGTGCTTGCATCACAGAGGCGACGATCACGAAAGACCCTTTCGCCCGAACAGTTGGCGAGTCTTTTTTTCTCTCTCCTTTTTTTGCTGGGGAAGGCGCAAACCCAGATACCGATTCATCGTTTGCGTTCTTGCGTTGGAGTGATCAAGAGCTTGATGCTTGTTCCCGCTGCTCGACTCCAAGAGTGTTGTTTTACCGAATGGGTTGTGGCGGTTGCGTGTTGAGTGTTGTGTGTTGCATGCCAAAACACATGGAGAGTGCCCTTGTGGAAACCAGACTGCGACAAAGGCCTGTCCTGGTACAGACGAGAACAGCGGATCAAGAAGGGCGACAGATGATGGCATGTGGGGTTGAGCAAGGGCGGCATGTTCCATGTCTACTTGTCCCAACATGCTTGCATGCGCTTTGCTTGGACGTCTAATAGTTCAGGCCCAACATGTGATGTACGTTGGGGAGGGTCACGCGGCACCATAATTGTTGGACATCGGCATCGATCCAAGGAGTCTTTCTATCCAACGGTGATGTCACCAGTTGTGAAGGTTTCAGGTTGTGAAGGTTTCAGGTTGTGAAGGTTTCAGGTTGTGAAGGTTCCAGCTGCGGAGGAGCCTCGGCCTCCTGGGCATCACGCCATTCTCGCGCCATGTTGCCTCACGCACACGTCGAACATGCAAGCAAAATAGTCCAAACAAACAACAAATCAAACTCTTCATTTCATAACTCCGTTGAAGTTGTCAAACAACAACACCAACAAACAACGATCAACCCTGAACGATCAATCACCAACCACCAAGTACCGAGCAACCATGATCTACACCAAGGCAGCCTTCGCGACCTTTCTCGCTCTCGCCGACACGGCGACGGTCGACGCCGTGCTCCGCGGCAACAGGACTCCTGTGGATCCAACCGAGGAACTCCACATGATGATGAAGAAGACCCGAATCCTCAAGGACTCCGACGGCGCCACGAAGGCCATCAAGGGCATCAAGAACAACTCAGTGCCACCCACTGAAAACTCAGCTGGTGCAGAAACAACCGCGCCAACCGCATTGCCTACTGGGTCGCTGACTGCCTCGCCGACCTCCCAGCCCACCCTCCTACCAACTGCCAAACCATCAGCTGCCCCAGCCATCTTCGATTCCACTATCTCCGTTGTCTGCAATCCTGATGGCAATACCATCCTCACAAAACAAGAGACAAGCGCCAAGACCATCATCTGTAACTCTGCCAAGCCATCCTGCCGCGAAGCCATCGCCGCCGTCAAGGAATCCGAACAACTGCAGAACTTCTTCGGATGCGCAGGAGACCTCGGCGAAGGAGCTGCACGCAAGCTCTTCAACAAGTACGCATCCAACGTCGTACTCGCTGGCCAGTTGGCGTTGGTCGCTGCCACCAACGCAACCCTCGTCACTGAACGTCCGGATGCCATGAAAGCAGCATGCGCGGCCATGGCTGCGATGCAATCGCCTGCCATTGCAGACCCATGCTGCCAAGGACCGTCGGGATGCGCCTCAGTCACCGGTTCCGCCTCCATCTCTCCTCCATTCATGACTGTCGCCATCACGGCATGCACAGGTGACAGCGCCTGCAAGGACATGGGACCCAATCCGCTCATCCTCGATTCCTCCTGCACTGGCGCGAGCGCATGCGAGTTGATGAACGAAAATGAAATCAACCCATCCATCACAGGAGTCACCTTCGTTGGTGAGATGGCATGTGCCACCCCTCAATCTTGTGAGGGAGTGGGACGTCGTTCTCATGGCGATGTCACCATCCAGACCGGTGCATGCGTTGGGCCAGACGCATGCAATGCAGCTGGACGCCGTGTTGTGCAGAAGGCCCTCTCCAACAACCGCAGCCACATCGACATCGGGGCGAATGCGTGCGTCGGCAGCAATGCCTGCAAAGATGCCCATTCCACTGTCAACTATGGTACTCCTGGCAAGCGTGCAGGCAGCCTGACCATTGGTGCTGGTGGTTGCGGCGCCGATGGGTCATGCGAGAAGATGGGCTTCAATGACAAGATGGCAACCGACCTCGTCGTCCCTCCTGGTGGATGCAGCAGTGTCAAAGGCTGCAGGGGATGCATGACGAAGACAGAGTGCGGCTCCGACGAAGTCTACATCATCAGCGATGTCGATGGGGCCTGTCCAAAGGGAGGCAACGACAGCAACAACAATCCAACAGGAGACAAGGTGGATGAGTATTGCATTGGCAAGGACACCTTGCCCACAGACTGCCCAACCTTTTCTCCCACTCCTTTCCCAACACCTCTCACAATAGCTCCAACATCGACTCCAACAGCAGCTCCCACATCAGCTCCCACATCAGATCCTACTGCTCCAACTGCTTCGCCGACCTCGGCACCGACCAGCGCACCGACTTCGGCACCGACCAGCACGCCGACTTCGGCTCCAACAAGTGCCCCGACCAGCGCACCGACTTCGGCTCCAACAAGTGCCCCGACCAGCGCACCGACTTCGGCTCCAACAAGTGCCCCGACCAGCGCGCCGACTTCGGCTCCAACAAGTGCCCCAACCAGCGCGCCGACTTCGGCTCCAACAAGTGCACCAACTTCGTCCCCCACTGCTTCATCGGCCCCCACTGCTCCGACTTCAGCACCGACCTCGGCGCCAACCAGCGCCCCAACTGCCCTGACATTTCTGTTTGCTCTCGGAACACCAGGCACAGAGGAGGGAAGGATCCTTCTCTCCACTATCCAAAACGAACCTGATCTCCTCGGGATCTTCGAAAACCAGGCAAGCATTGCTGACGGCGTCGCTCTCTTCAATTCTATCAGCGGAAAGACCGGTGTCCTTGAGGTCTTCAGCGCGGCCGCCGCTGCCACTGGTGAGATGTTCACGGGACACGATGGTCAAGCCAGGGTTTGGTGTGGGGAGGAAGGACGCACGTGCTGCTCCGGATACGAAGGCTGCAAATGGATTGGCATCGCCTCTATCGCATCCAACAGTTGCATCGGGGACTACGCTTGTAAGAGGATCGAGACTCAGTCCATGATCTTCCAGGGATCCTGCCTCTATGGCAGTTCTGACTCTTATGCATGCTCCTTCTTCAACTACTTCTCTGGAAGTGACAAGGCCTCCATCGTTGGGCCAGGATCATGCACTGGATACAAATCATGCTCCTCCTTCGCGGAATTCTCCAACGGCGACGCCATAATTGGCGCAGAATCATGTACTGCAGAAAAAGCCTGCAATGCCATGGGTGCTGGAGCAGGAGACTTCGCGACCATAGGACCCACCAAGGGCACCGGCGGTATCGACAACAAGCGTGTGTCCGACACTACCGTGGGAGCCGGGTCTTGTGTCGGTACCAATTCGTGCGCGTACATCAACTCTCACTCCTCTAGTCCCCCACGGAACCAGTTCGGGGGAGACACAATGATTGGTGATGGTACTTGCGTGCCAGCGCACTCCTGCTATCACCTGGGCTTCGACTACTACTTTAACGCAGGCATCATCCTCGGCAACAACGTGTGCAACGATAGCAACAACTGCAACAAATGCCAATACAACTTATCATCGGCTTCCACCTGCACGCCTCTCACTGCCACCTTGGAAATTGCCTCCGGCAGCTCTTGCCCAGCCACCTGCACCTAAGCGCCCCAAGGGAGCAGAAGCACCAGTGCATCCCTCCTCCGGTTCCACACCAAATCCAGGTCTTGAAGGGTTTGGGCCAGCCACCTTATGGATAATACCAAATCACTCTCTTCATTGGGTCTTCAGCGCAACCAAAGTATCGAAAGGATCTCGCCGTCCATCGGCATACAGTATCCACGGACTTGGGCGAGAGCGTTGCTGGGACAAGAAAGTGATGTAGCACTCAATGGAGGTGTTTGTGTGGCTCATAATTTCATATCCGTAAGGAATTTTTCGGGACTGAGGAGTCCACTTACGACCACAAAAAAGTAGTCGAATTTCGCTCATCTGAGAAAAGACTACTTTGACCACCCCGCCCTGTCACATTTTTTGGATTCTTCGTGTTGTTGCGTGTAAACTTGTGCACACAGCGATTTTGCATTGAGACGCACCTCCTCCGTTCTTTCCTTACACAAATACTCTCTACATCCCTACAATAACAGCAATCAACACTGACTCTACTCTGCATTATATTGTCTTTCTCTACTGTTATGATACTGTTGTGCTACTGTTATGATACAGTCATCCTTGCGAGCCTCTTGTGTGTGGAATATGTTGGTGTACATAATTTGTATTGCATATCATCGTTTCTGCTTCCTTCCATGCAGACCGTGAGTTATGACCTCTGTATCTCTGCTCTGGATCCTGGCTTTGGTGGCTGCCTTGTGTGCAGCTTGTATTGCTGCTTCCAGATTCAGGACAGGCACCCTTGAGCTAATTATTGTGGCCATGTTTGTTTGATGTGCCTTGGCAGTGGTGGCTTCACCGTCGGCGTTGTCGTTGCTTTCGTTGCTCATCTCTCTTGCTATCTCTGTTACTGCATCTGTAGCTGTGGTGGTTGTCTCATCTGTGTTTGCGCTGATAGAGGCGTTTATTGTGGTGGCTTCTCTCATTGATGCTGGGCCTTCACCTTCTCTACCCATTCGACAGGCTCCTTGTGCACAATTCGATGACATAAGTTGTGAACAATGATTGCGTCCGCTCCTCTTGTGATGTTTCTCAATGCCATGGTTAGGGTAATGCCACATGTCGAGAGCCACTCCTGTTTGTCAGCTTCGATGTATCAGCAAGCATACAAGTTGCATCCTGGACAGATCCAGTGTCTACACACTGAACAGGCAACACAGGTTCCCCTCATGTCTGGAAAGTACCTTGCTGCATGCTCACCCTGCTGCAATCATTTGGTCATTTTGATCTCCTCCTTGGGATCCATCGTGGATAGGCTGGCAAGCATTCCTTTTTATTTTGACGGTCCTCGGGGCATCCCCGTGGCTGCATCTCGCCATCTTCGACGGCTGACCCGCCTGCTGGAATAATATCAGTGTTGTGGGTCGCTGTCTCCGTGCCTCCCTTTTGTTTCTTGCCCTTTCTTTTGTCTGCAGCCATGACTGCGAGCAACTTGTGCAACCAAGCAATGATTCATCCCATCAACTTGTTCAGGCTTTACTCATGATTTACTCTGCTGGGATAATGTTCGATGGTGCCAGTGTGGCCTGCTTCAATTTCACGCTCGGAGTGTGCCTCTGTTGCGTAGTGAATCAATCAATGTAGTGCCACAAACATGGTTTGTAGCTGTCAACCGACTGCTATGCAATGGATTGTGAAATGAGTGGGGATGCTTTGTGCTGCTGGATGAGCTTTGTTGTTATGTCAGACCCACCATTCAGGAAGTTCCATACAGCACAGTTCAGGGGAGGAATGTCTTCACTGGAGGTACTGGGAAAGCAAGAATGTTGTGGTGGGTTTGTCAAGTCTTCTTGTGATGGAATACACCATCCCCTGTGATGTTCCGCAAGTTCTTGCTTGCCCTGCAGAACTTGTTCGTCTTTGGGTTCAGCTTGAGGAACTCTGTATGGAGCGTCTTGGATGATTGCTGATCTGCCTCTGGGAAATTTTGGGGAAGGCAAACGCCAAGAGCAAACAGGATGCATCTTCAGGAACGTTCTCAGAATGATGCAAGAGGCCAAGGGAAAACCTCGTTCCTACAATGCACAGGATGTTTCCCTTTTTGTCTTCTGTCACCCAATCGAGCGTTCATGTGAGTCAGTGGTTGTGGAAAAGGGATCCACAGTTGTGTGAGAAGGCAGATGAGGTTGGTACGGAACAAAGTGAAGCCATTCGTGTTGAATTTTCCGGTGTCCGTACGTCGTACGGGCGTGAGTCAGATCGAGTGTTGGTAACTGTAATCTGAGATCTTATGTCTATTTGGTAATGGTGATCCAATTTCTCTTCCTCTCTTGGTGGTGGTTGTTGGTTGCATCGTTGTCTCAGCCTGTTGTTGGTATCGATCGTCCATGATTGACGATCGCAGTTCATCGTGTTGTGTAGGTGGAGTCATTGTTATTCCTCCGTGGTATCTCGTCTTGTCCTTCATCTCTAGTCCTCTTTCGGCTACGTCGCCTGGACATTCGACTGTCCCGGCGATGCTTGTTCGCTTTCTCGGTTCATCTGGTCCATGACCGATAGTTTGGTCCATGACCTCTGAGTTGCGATCCAGACTAATTGTCAGGAGTTTTAGTCCTGTTGGTCAAGTTCTGCGTCTGTCCGTCTTCCGTGGCGCTACGTCATGCCATACTTCGACATCCTCCTTCTGGATTGCGGCGAATAGGTCTTTCTCATCCTCTTCGACTTCCAGTATGATGCGATCCCATTCTACTCGTACATGGATCATGCCATTTCGAATGTTGGTGCCATGTTGGGTCTGAAGCGATTCGTTCACGTTCTTCGTCATGATGTCACTCTCGTTTTTCTCCGAGTTGACGAATTTCACTTCGATGATCTTACGGCGACGAAGCTCTCTGATGAGATGGTATCTGACATCGATGTGTTTGGTCCGTTGGCCGACTTGCTGATTCTTGACCAGGTAGATTGCGCCGGTGTTGTCCTCCAGTATTATCCCTGGAGTCGTTATGTCGGTGATGTCTTCCATGAGCATCTGGATGAATTTGACTTCTTGTGCTCCGAGACTCAATGCGACATATTCTGCTTCTGTGCTCGAGAGTGTAGTGGATGTTTGGGTCTTTGAGATCCAGCTGATGATTGATCCACCAAGTGTGTGGATGGCTCCGCTTACACTTCTCCTGTTGTCCTTGTTGGTCGCGTAGTTGCTGTCGCACAGCGAGAGTACGCGTATCGCCTTTGGTCGGCGGTAGGTGAGCTTGATGTCTTCTCCAAGATAGCGCAAGTAGCCAACGAATCTGTCGACTTCCTTCCAGTGTTCAGCGCCTGGATTCGAGAAATGCCTTGTGAGTTCTCTCACAGCATTGGCTCCTTCGGGGAAGATCTTGGTGACAAGGTACATGATTTGGCCAACGATGCGGCGGTACATGGTCTGTTCGATTGGCTCTCCTTCGTTCTTGGTGAGGGTGACGCCTGGAGTTCCCGGTGTGTGCCATTCTCTGGTCTTCTTCTTCGTGTGATTCTTGTAGGTGTTGACAATCTTCTGCACAAGCTTGTCCATCTTCGCGATGATGAACTCCTCTCCGTTCTGGTCTTTGTGGAACGTGTAGTTGATGCCGAGATGCTTCGCGAGCTTGCCTTCTTCTGTGAATTTGAAGCGCTTGCCGATGTTCTGTTTGAACCACTTGATCTCTGTTGGCATGCCGATGAGGAGTGTATCATCAACAAAGCAGATGACAATGAGTGTTGTCTTCCGATACTTGTCCTTCTTCGTGAAGACGCATGGGTCTGCTTCCGATTGGGTCAATCCCATGGTCTCGAGAAGGTTTCGGTAGGTGTTGAAGAACTTGAGTGCGGCATCAACGTTGCCGTACATTGACTTCAGGAATAGCAACACATTGCTTCATTTCTCCTCCTCAGTGGTGAATCCGAGATCCACGAGTCCGTCCAGGATTTCGATGTACGTCGGCACGTCCATGTCTCCTTCGAGAAACGCTGCGGTGACGTCGATGACCTCGATGTTCCATTCCGGATGGTAGAGGTAAGAGAGGATGCCGACTCGGATGGATGAGTCCGTTGCGACGGGGGAGAAGCTTTCTTTGAAATCCTATCCAGGAATCTGCTCATATCCCTTGTTGCAACATCGACTCTTGAATCGGATGGTTCCGTCTGCTTGTTGTTTCTTGACGCAGACCCATTTCGTTCGCATGACTTTGCGTCTGGTCCTGCGTGCCTGTTCCCTTGGCACCTTCTTCCATACCTTCCTGGAGATGAAGTTCATAGCTTCTTCAGCCATGAACTTCCTCCATTCGTTGGATTCGGGTCCGGTGAGTGCCTGGCGAACGGTGGTGGGGACGTCGTCGGCTGCCATTGCTGTGAATACGAAGTCGATTGGTGTGTCTTCGTCTTCTCCGTTGGCGTTGGTGGTGAGCTTTGTTTGGTTGTGCATTCGGTGGTGCGGTTGGTCATGATTGGTGGTGTTGAGAACGATCTCGACCATGCTGGCTTTGTCGATCTCGGGGCTGGTAGCGTACCCATCGTCCTCCTGTGTTGGACGTTCGTTCTTGACTGGCAGTGGCGGTTGCGGTGCGCTGGTTACCGGTGGTGGGGTTTGGAGTATTGGCGTCGAAGTACCACGAGGAGGTGTCTCCGACTCATTCCTTCCTGCTTCGACGTCATACGATCCATCAGGAGCGGGATCGACCACCGTTTCGACATCGGCGCGATGTGGCGACGATTTCGGTTGGTCTATATTCGGATACATAGGCTTCACGACAGACGGGCTCGTCCCGGCTTCGTCGGCCCATGTGAGGACTCGGCCTGGTGGTCGCGGCGGAGCGTCCTCCTCAGTGGGAGTGCGGCTGACGCGGGCGACTTGGTAGGGCCGAGGGTTCTCCTCATGGCTTGGTGAGCCTCGTGCCGATCGCTCCTGTGCGTTGGTAGCTGAGCTTGCCGCGGCGTCGGGGTACGCTTGTGGTGTCGCAAAGCGTAGGCTGGACAAGACGGGGTCCGGCTCGATGGTCGCGATCCCACTGCTGGTGACGAGTTTCTCGGACTGGGTGTTGCTCGTGGTTTCGGCGGTGTGCGCGGCGAGCGCGTCCTGGGTCACAGTCGGTGGCCGAGGCGTGGCAACGATTGGCCCGATGGGACCATCGCCGTCGTCGTCATCCACGAGATCAGGATACTTGACATAGATGCTCACCCCTTCCGTGGGGTGCATCCTGGTCCAATCTGTTGGCAAGTTCCGCTCACGGTAACCTACGATCGTGGAAGATGGTGTTGGTTGATAGTCGTCTGTTTGCTATTTCATTACGTTGGCACTCTGATACTCTCGGTGTCCGTTCGTTCTCTTGCCCGATGCTCTCAGCGCTTCAATCTGTTTCGTAGATTCAGTCTCCGACTATGAGTCGGTACGCGAGATCCTCTCTCGCTCCTCTCTGTATTCTCTCTCTCTCTCTCTACATCGTGTGCTTGTGCTACACGATCCTCCGTGTTTGATGCGTACTCCGCATTCGACACTCTGTTCGTTCAGTACTGGTTCCTACTCCATGAGTACTTACCATTTGAAGTTCACCTTCAGTATCCATGATCTTCATGGGTCATCTGATCTTCACCTCCTGTTCTGACTTGGAGACAGATGTCGACGTGGTGACACGATGACATCCTGTCGACGTCAGTAGGTGTCCTTCTGGGACACGCGGCAAAATGTCGAGTATGACCCCAAAACCTCATGACTTAAATACGAACGACAGTTTCAGTGATGTTTGATATTTATTTGGTCATCACGTCTAAATTGATAGTATCATGCTGCCATGTGTCATTGTCGGGAATGTCGGGAATGTCGGGAGTTTTGTCGGGAATGTCGGGTGTCTTGTCGGGAATGTCGGGTGCTTTGTCGGGAATGTCGGGTGTCTTGTCGGGAATGTCGGGTGCGTTGTCGGGAATGTCAGGATTCTCTCCAACACACACCCGCAGCTGATTCAGCACAGCCCCTGGCGACGGACAGACGAAAGAATGAAGAAAACAAAAACGTGCGTCGTGGTAACAACAGACACAGTCACACAGAGTGCGAAACCGACACGCTTGCGCTCATTTTGTGGATGTGCACTTGACTCAATGAGAGAGAGTAGAGTAGGGTTGATTACATTAATAAGTAATGGTGCTATCCATTTAATTCACAACTACTACTGCTGATCAACTATACATTGAATATTGCAGACCCGTTGTCCATCTGATATTGAACAATCACACAAACCGCGACCATCACATGTTCATGCAGCTCGCTTCCGTGTTGGAATGTATGGCCAAGACTGTTGAAGAACTTCAACCGTCCATTGAACGTCTCATGACGACAACGAGCTCTGCTCTTGAATTTGGCAAGCTCTTTGCAGTCCATTTTGTCCGGGAGAGAAAGGAGCTTGCGTTCTTGTGGTCTGCTGGTGGCATACCCTCTGTCGGCAATCGCGAGTTTGCCTGGCTTCAGCTTGTGCATCAGACCACTCCGGAAAATCGTCATGTCGTGTTCGCCGCCTCGGTGTGGCCCACTGATCCACACGCACTTTGCTCCAAAAACCGACATCGCGAGTTCGTACTTCACTGCTCCGTGGTTGAATTTTTGGGAACAGTACTTGCGGTCGATGGGGAGCGTCGGGTGCTTTTTCTCCCAAGTGCGAAAATCTGTTCCATCCACAGTGATGGCGAACACTGGCGAATTGTCCGCGTCGAGTGCTGGGTCCCAGACAATTTTTTTGGACTTCAGCGAGGCGATGCGGCGAATCCATTTCCACAATGGCTCTCCACGGCAGTATCGTTCACACACACCAAAACGCGATGCCAGGATGCTCGCGTTCTTTTGGTATGTCCAAAGGAAGTGGTGTGCCATCATGAAGAGCTTGAATCCTGAGGGTGACTTCTCTTTGGCTGAGAGCTTGGCACCATCGAATGAGTCTGAATTCATGTCAAACCACATTTCTGACAGGTCCAGTGGTGAAGACCCGTAGTGTTGACGGAATGCTTTTGTGCGTTGGTCGATGGATGCGGCGCTCTGAAATTGTTGGCCAGTGTACTGGAGACCAATGGTCATGACGTCGGTGGTGGTCAGTAACATGATGTGAGTGTTGCTTCTCAACTGTTGATTTGTGAGTGTGGTTGATCAACATCGGCTGCAGCAAATCAAGCCAGTTCCTGTTGTGTTCCATCGCTTGCTTGTTCTTGGAACTGGTCGCAGTAGTGCAGCAGCAGTCGCCATTCGAATGACACCGGCAGTAGCAACAGTACCATCAGTAACAGTAGCAACAGCAGTAGCTGTTGCAGCGATAGAAACAGTAGCCACAGTCGGACTAGCGACATAGTACCAGTCCTTGCAACCGTATTCAGAATTGCAGTTGGAACCATCACGATGGCAGTCGTAGTAACAACAAGAGTAGTAGTCGTTGTCATAGTTGTTGAGTTCTTCTTGTTCTACAGTAGACCCGCTTGGCCGTTAGTTGGCGACGATTTAGTCATCACACGCAAGTCCACACACAAGGTCATGTGTTGCTGCTATCGATTGCTAGTATGTGAGTATCGCCAATCACGTTGCCAGGACTGATCCGTCTTGACAAGAACAAGAGCTCGCAGCGACGCGACTCAGCTCGACGAAATGCAGCAGACCACAGCTGGTACTCTCATCCAACAACCGCGAGTCACTCTATACTGGTATTGCTTCCCCATAGTATCACATACCCGACCATGAGCAAGGTGACAGCAGCAAAAACGGAGACCAAGCTTGGCAGGGAGGTGCGCTTCTGCGCAGGAAAGTACCAAGGGAAGGTTGGATGGCTCGACGCATCCAAAGAGCCAACACCGAAGAAAGTGTACGTGTTTGTGGACTTGGGCCAAGGAAAACACAAGCACACCATTGTCAGCCAGACGAGCGTCGCACCACGCCACACCAAGCCTGAAACATACGGCGAGGCAATTTTCCAACAGCACGAGGACATCGAGAGAGCAGCTGACCACTTGGTGAAAATGCTTGCAGAGTGTTCGATCAGTGGATTTACCGAAGACGTCGGCACCATCCTGACCGCCAAGATGACGGCTGCTCACAGTCGTCAAGAGAGTCTCGGCAGCAAGGCGAAATGGAGAAAGGTCCACTTTGAGAAGTGAATCAGAGAACACAACGAACTTGTGCGATCGTTGCGAATCAACAAACAGATGGAAAGACAACCAGCAACACTCAACAAGGCACAAGTAACCTCAATTAGTCTTATTATCAATTAACCACAACAAATAGAATGCAATCAAGCGCCCGTCTTCTTCTTCTTGCTCTTCTTCTTCTTGAAGAGCCCACCAGCGGTCGTTTTAGTCTTGTCCTTGGTGTTGCGAACGCCACCATCCAAACCAATTCTCCAATAAATGATCAACCCAGTCAGCACACTGCCGTCATCAAATCCGAACTCGTTCGCGTCTGCTTCGAGTGGGATGTGGTCTTCTTTGAGCGTCGCGTTGTTGTTGGAGAACACAGTGTTGTCAAGACGGACAACATCTGGAAAAACCAACCAATAGAAACAAGTGCTGCGTCCCTGCGCTTCGTCGATTGCGACTTGTGTGGACTGGTGGGCGAGCTTGGTGGCACCGCACTCCAGGTCTTCGTGGTACCGTTCACGATCACGGGTCCAGAAGTCAACAGAAGGGCCCTCAATTTGGATGACACGGCCTGCCAACTCTGCTTCGGTTGCTGGGATTGTTGCTTTCCATTCATTGAAGTCTGGTGGCGGGATGGATTTGGAAATATGGAAAGCGTTCAACGTGTGGTCATTGTGGTTGATGCCAGACACGTGTTGCACGTTGAACTCACGGTTGCGCTCAGGATGGTCCACACTGACCATCGTGATGAATGGGCGATTGCGTGTTCCTTGCTGCTCTTGGACGAGCGTTTCGAGCGATTCGAGACTTGCCGCGGATGGGGAGATGCTGGCAGTGTCCACAGCATCAGGTGGCGTGAACAGAGCTCTTGCGGTCATTGTAGTGTATGGGCGAAGTAGAGGTGATTGAAGAGAATTGTCGCAAGATTGTTGGGGGCGAGAGAAGCTGGGAGTCGCCCTTGTGGATGGTGGCGAAGTTACCCGTAGACGGCTAAATGCGGAGGTGAGGTCGTCTTCGTCTGTGTTTTGTATGATGGCAGCAGCGGCGGCAACAGAGGTGGCGGTAGCGGCTGAGGAGGTTGTCGCTGGTGTTGCAGTAGTCGCTGTCACCGGAGTGTGGATCTTGGTCTTGCTGGTCGGATCAATTCCAAGCCTTGCCAACAGCTTTTCGTATCCTTTCGGTGTGAGCCTCTGGATGTCGGAGAAGCGTTTCTGAACTGCTCTGCGCTTGATTGTCCCAGACAGCCCGTACACGGTTGGGTTGGAGTTGCAAACTTCTCGTAGGTTGATCAGGTTGAGAGGGATCGGGGAGTTCTGGATCTCCTGAAGCAAAAGTTTGAGCACAGCATCTTCGACAACAGGGAGTGTCATGTTTGGCGCTACATGTATTACTAGATGCAACATGCAATTTGTGCGATGTCTAGTTGCAAAATGGTCGAGCTGCAGCCTAGATGCATGTCAAAGTTGACGCTCATCACCTCCGTGACATCGTCATTGCTTTCGCAAAAGCTACGACATAGCATTGCTTCAAGACCCGCCTCAGCATTGCTCCATAGAACTTTCTTACATAGACAAGACAACAACAAACCACATAGCATTGGATCGGCACTATGGACAATGACAATTCAAGAAACTTCGTGGTTCATGATGGACGTCATGGTGATTGCCCCCCATGCATCGATAGCTCGCGTTTCGTATTCTACACTCTGTTCAACAGTAGAAGAACAGGACGAGGTTTCCACACAATGCTGATTGAAACAAGAGCTCGAATCTGCCCCACTCACATCCTCCTGTCTGGACCACTGCAAATGAGTCATAAATCCAACAATGCCAAAGTCAACTCAACCTGGTTGGATCGATTGGAGGAAGAGCCCAGCGCGGGCAATCCTAATGGAGGATTTGGAACCCGGTGGAGTATTGTACAACAAAGAGTATCCTGCTGAGGTTGCATTCGAGGTCTATCGCGACACGCCTGAATTTGCTGGTGTGGTGTTTGGTCAATTCAAAGCACGATACAATGACTACAAGAAGAAAGCCAGCGAGCGGCATGTAAGATCGTGCTTGGAACGCAGAGCGCTTGAACGTGATCGTGCAATGCATCCAAGAGCATCAACCAACAACATGGGACAGCCAGTATTCGACATGTCTGAGGCAAAGGCACTGCTTGCTGATGATGTCAAGAACAACCGACACACTCAACTGCCACCTTCCGAGTTCCAAAAGACACGCAAGGAGTACATGCAGTTTAACAAGGACGTGTTTCGCCATCGAATTTATCAGGAGGTCCGCCATCAGAAGTTTATTCATTACCTCGCGATCCAACAAGCATCGAAGAAGAAGAGCTCCAAGTGAGTCGAATGACCATCAAGCAACACTCTCCAGATTAACCTATTATAGTTCAATACCAATCAGCAAAACAAAGAACAGGCTCAATAAGTTGTCTTTTTTCGTGCGATGTTGTGTGATGTTGTGTGATGTGGTGTGGTGTGGTGTGGTGTGGTGTGGTGTGGTGTGGTGTGGTGTGATGTGATGTGATGTGATGTGAGGCGAAATGATGTGAGGCAAAATGGCACGAGGCGAAATGGGGTGTTGTTGTGTCATCAAATGGAAAAGGTTGTCCCTTGATTGTCCGAATCCCCACGGTAGAACCAATGAACGCACTGTAACGATCCAAATAGCCTCAGCGCTTTGAGTGGTGTCTGGTGTGTGTTCTGGGTACAACTGATGGATCGCACTGGGACACACTCTATCAACGTTATCCAACAAGCGAGCACGAGCAGATGGGCAAAGGTACTCAAACACGCCGACTGCCTTGTGACGAGTATTGAGCGTTTTGTCGGTAATGTCGGGAATGTCGGGAATGTCGGGCGCTTTGTCGGGAATGTCGGGTGTCTTGTCGGGAATGTCGGGTGCTTTGTCGGGAATGTCGGGTGCGTTGTCGGGAATGTCGGGTGCTTTGTCGGGAATGTCGGGAGTTTCTCTGTTGCGACTCAAGGTTTTGTAAAGGGAGTAATTGACGCCAAACGCAGCAACTTTTAATGACTGAAGGATAATGTCATGATACTAAATTACTTAACGTATGATAGGTTGAATGGAATCCCGACTTTCTGCCGAGTGTCCCTGCTCTCCAGATGTCATGTTCCATTGGTGATGCAGCAGTCTGTCAGATGATATTGTCATCTGAGGTTTAGTTGGGAAGTACCTCGAGATTCGCTTGGTACCATTGATGGATGGATGGACGATCTTCCAATTCTCTCAGAAATCGTTATTTGCAAATTTCCTCCAGAAATCTTGCCCCTTTTCGTGTGTTCCATTTCCCCTGTAATTCTGACGAATCACAGCATACTATCGACACGAGTGTAGTTATACCGTCCAAGTGCGTATGAGAGAATAGCGGGTGAACGATGCACATATACACGTACATCTCGACATATACTCACATGTACATCTCGACACCCTTCCTGTGTGCATTCGGTCATTCGAATGTTCTCGATGTGTCAAGGTACGACTTCTCGTGTTCACGTTGCAAGTCGGCCTTGATGTTCTTGGTGAATCCGTCGCTTGTGTTCTGCTCGGATTTGACGAAAATGATTTCGATGGTTTTGTTGATTACCATATTCCTCACGTAGTGATGGCGCACGTCGATGTGCCGCGATTGTTGGGATGTTGATGGGTTCTTGGCGATGAAGATCGCTCTGATGTTGTCCACACGGACCTTGATCGGTGTCTTCACTGGGACGCTCACACTTTCGAGTAGCTGCATGACGAAGAAGATTTCCTTTGCCGCTTTGGAAAGGGCAACGTATTCTACTTTGGATGAGCTGAGTGTGACGGCCTTCTGTGCCTTGGATTGCCAAAGGATTGGTACCTTGCACAGGTATAGGATGAACCCTCCTACGCTGATTCTCGTGTTCTTGTCTCCTGCATATTCGCTATTGCAGAAGAGCTCCATGTCCCAGCCGTCGTCGTCTGGACGCGCTGGATGGATCTTCAATCCATAGTCCTTTGTATCGATCACATACTTGATGATCCGATACATCTCCTTCATTGCGGCCTTGGTGGGCCCAATCAATACCTTGGAGAGTTCCCTCACAGGGTTCGCGATGTCTGATCGCGAGTGCTTGATGAGGAAGAGTAACATACCGACGCCTCGGCGGTATTCGGCATGTTCTTCCGGTCTGACCTTCTGCAGTCCGTTATCTTCGGATGGTCGTACGATGATTTGACCCGGGGTTCCCGGTGTCCCATAGCGTTGCATCTTCTCAACCTTGGTTCCAAACTCTTCGATGAGGTGTCGGATGAGGTGTGGTTGACGCAATGTCGCTCTAGTCTTGTCATGGTTCAGTTCGATGTTGCAGCTGAGGTAGTCTCCGAGTCCGCGCTCGATTGTCACCTTGAATTTGCTGCCTTGGATGTCCTTCAGGAATGTCTCCAGTGCCTTGGAGTCTCCGCAACAGAAGCAATCGTCCATGTAGATGGCCACGATCATGCTTCCTTCGTTCGTCTTCCTGTAGAACAGGCATGGGTCTGCTGCGCTCTGTTCGAAGTTGATATTCTTGAGGGTTGATACCAACATCTTGAACCATTGCCTGGCGCTCTGCACAAGTCCGTAGATTGGCTTGTGTAGGGTCAGGGCTTCGTCTGGTTGATGATCCATCCCGTTGGGACAGTTCATGTAGATCTCCTCGTCGAGGTCTCCATGTAGGAATGCCGTTACGACATCGACGAGTGCGCAGTCCATCTTCTTGATCAGCATGATCACCATCATGACCCGATAGGTCACGTCATGGATGACGGGTGAGTAATGCTCTTGAAAGTCTACTCCTGCGACTTGTGAATAGCCACATGCAACGAGCCGCGCTCGATGTGTGCCGTCACGCTTCAGCTTGAAGACCCATTTGCATTTGCAGCATCTGCGGCCGCGTGGGATGGCGTCTCGTTTGATCTTGCTGAATACTTTGCGTGTATCCATGGAGTCGAACTCCTTCTTGATGGCTGCTCGATATCCCTTTCGATGGATGGGATCTGGGTGATTGAAGGCTCCGTCGAACGTTGTAGGTTCGATGTGCTTCTCTGGTTCCTTGTTCTCGTCCTGCATCGATAATCCGATATCGATCGCTGGTCTCTCGGTGATGATTGCATTCATCCTGTACAATCCTGTTGTACTATGGTGAGTGATCTCGATCTCTCCTTCATCCATGATTTCTTCATCATCTGTAGTTTCGTTGTTGGAATCATCGATCATCTCGTCGCTGAGTTCGTCGCTCGCCTCATCGGATGATGGTTCGCTCTCATAGCCTTCTTCCTTTCGACCTCGTTCGTTGAAGTCTGCAAGCTCACGCAGAGCTCTGGGAATACTCTTCCCTGCAGTTGACTTGGGATTAGCTTCTCCCTTCCTGCCTTGTGCTTTGTGACGTCGGATCCTCTCCTTTCTAGCTATGTCACGCTTGCTTGGTTTGCTCGGTGGAGGTCTGGATAGTGTGTCATGTGTAGACCTCGCTGGTGTATTCGGAGGGGTGATGCCTGTGTCATCATCGGCTTCGTCGCCGGATGGTAGGATCTCGTCATCCTCATGATTGGATTCGCTCCGATCTTCCTCGTCGTTATGGATTAGTTGAGTCACTACTCCGTCATCCTCATCATCCTCATCGTTGCTGTCCGATAGGATGTAGTACCGGTTGTTGTCAGCGAAAGATACTCTCTTCGCTTCCGGTGTCTGACGCGCTGCCGTCCTTGGCGTTGCTCCCTTCCGTCCAATGGTTGTGAAGCCGTCTGCGTCCGTTGTTCCTGTTTCATTGGATATGTTCGGTGCTGGTTCCCAGCCACGGAACTGTCCGTACGATTGGTTGAGCCACTTGATATCGCGTGAGCAGATCAGTGACTTGGTCGATGGTCTGTACATGTTGTAGACCCCTGATGCATGTTGGTGTGCATATCCAATGAACACCATCTCTTCTCCTCTGTTCTTGAGCTTGGCGGTGATCCCGCCGTAGGTAGTCTTCACAACACCCACCTCTCCAAATGCGCGGAGTGCATCCGCGTATGGTGGATCATTTCCGAAGAACTGGCGGTACGGCGACTCCTTCTGGTTCTTCGCTACGGTGATGTTGGCGATGGCGGTGGCAGTGCTAGCGGCTGCTGCCCACAGGCCATGCCTATATTCTTCGTCGAGTTGTGCTCCATTGAGCATGGAGCGGATCTTGGTGTAGAGGTACGCGAACTTGCGTTCTACTCTACTGTTCTGTTGCGGCGTGTTCGATGCCGTGAATTCGAATTTCACGTTGAGTCCTGCATCGATGAGAATGTCCTGCGTGGATTTGTTCTCTCCGCTGTTGTCACCTCGGAAGATGATCTGTTGGTCACCAGTCTGTGACTTGATCGTTTGAACGAACCGTTTGATGTATCCTGGTTGATCACTTTTGTTCTTGAGAAAGAAACTCCAGCAGTGATCCGTGCAGTCGTCCACAATCAGGGTCCAGTAGCGTTTATCTCCGAAGCTTATGTGTTTAGTGTAACTAATGTCAATGAAGAGTCGTTCGCCACGGCGAGTTGCTCTCGGAATGGTTGCCTTCGGAATATTCTTCACTCTTGCGTTCGCGACCGCGCAGTCGCGACATACCGGCATCTCGCCAATGATCTTCCATCCATACTGGGCGGCTGTCCGCTTCATGGTCTCAAGTGGCGCATGGCCGAGCATGCGATGCAAGTTCACTGCGCTGATCTCCTTGGATGGATTCTTGATGATGGCTGTGCAAGCCTTGTCGTCGTCTGTTGGCATGATGGGATGCATCTGCACTCCCGTGATGAACCCGTTGGATGTGGGGAAGACTCGATCGAACACGATCTTCATTCCGGATCCGTTGATGATGTCCATCAGAATGCCGTTGTTACCAAGCTTGTAACCGTTGTACAGAGCCTTGTTCGTGGAGAAAAGGTTCATCGCCATTTTCGGTGTGTACTTCACATCATCGAGCCGGATGATGTGGCCAGTGTTGTCTCGTTGCTTGACCTTCAAGCGAATGAATCCCATTTTGGGAGAGTCCAGCTTCGTGCTGTCTCCCACTTGGACGAAGGACTTGATGTGCCGCACGTTGAAGAGAGCGGCGTCTGAGTTGACGATGTGACACGAAGCTCCGCTGTCGGCAAGCCAGGTGTCCTTGTTGACCTTGTCCTTGTGCTTGGTGCTCAGCTCGTGGAGCTACTCCACTGCTGCCGCAGCTATCTCGTCGTCGAAGCTGCCGTCGCTGTTCGTTTCGTCTTGGCCTCTATCATTGTCGTTGATCTCGTCGTCGGCCTCTTCGCTCATGGCCTCTTCGATGTCGCTATCGTCGGCCTCGTTGCCCATCTCGGCTCCGTCGCCGTATGGACCGATCAGGTCGTGCACGTTGAAGCAGCATTTGTAGCTCACTTCGCGTCTTGGATCCACCTTGTGGATGATTGGCTCCTCGTTGAGCCACTCCGGGACGATCTCATCGTCCACCACTTCGTCGTCACTCCCGACGTATTCGAAGTTATCGAAGAAGGAGTCTTCGATGTAGTCGTCGGACACCAACATGCAGAGCGGCATGTCATTTGCTGAGAGTACCATCTCGTGCCCGCTCTTGTCGTGTCCTTGTGTTGCTGTGTTGGCCTGCTCGTCGGCCTTCTTCTTCTCGTTGAACTTCTTCTTTCGGCACTCCGCCTCGCGGTGTCCGAAGATGCCACAGTAGTTGCACTTCCCGTTGAAGCCGCTTCCCTTGTTGCGGTTGTTGTTACGCTTTCCGTTCATCTTGTTGTTGTTGTTGTTGTTGTTGTTTTTCTTGTTATTCGATTTCTTGCGTTCTGGGCAATCGGCGGATCTATGGCCATACACGCCACAGTTGTGACAAGTACCCTTGAAGTTACCGGTGCTTGTGAAGCCGGTGTCGTTGCTCTTCGTGTTACTGTCTTGGAAGTCGTCGACGTATGCTTTGCCTCCTCTGTGAGTGGCGTATGCAGTGCGGAGTACTCCTCTGATCGTGTTGATGGTAACCAGTTCCGGATTGAACGTGAGTTGGTGTTGGAAGTTCACGATGTGAGTTCTGTATTCGTTGCTCACCGTGCTGAGGATTTGCATGATCATTTCCTCGTCCGTGATCTCATACTTGACATCGTGGAGACGCGATCGTAGACCCTCGAGTTACGTGATGTAGATGTCGGGATCCGTGTCTCTCTTCATCTTTTCGTTGTTGAATTGGCGCTTGAGTTTGATCTTCGTCACCGCATCGGATGGTCGGAACTTCTCCGCGAGAACGTTCCACGCTGCGTGTGCGTCTCCTTCAGGGTAGTCGTCGGAGATGCATTGGTTGATGTACTGGATGGCCTGCTTGCCTTTTCCTTTCTCTGCATCCATCATGAGGATCAGATCGCTGAAGCAGTCGCATCCCAGCTCGTAGATCTCCTCCATCGCTTCCTTGTCTTCATCGGTGGCTGCCGCGATCTCTCTCACTGTTGGCACCTTGGTGTTGCCCAACATCACGTCTCTCGTCTTCTGTGCACGAGCGTATGCCTTCGCTTGGGACTCCCATGCGCTGTAGTCTTCCTGTTCACCGCAGAACATTGGCGCCTTGATGCGTCGCTTGTTCACGTTGGCTGATGTCGCCATGTTGATTCGTTGTTTCGTTGTTGGTGCGCTCGCGCCCTTGATTTCCGTCTGTTTCTGTGTTGTCACTTTTTCGATTTTTGCTTGTTGTTTCGCGAGGATTGATTTGCTCACAAATTCTCCTCCTGGTGGTGTCTCACTTTTCCCACCCTGTTTGGCTGTGCGAATGCTCTTCGTCACACCAGTCTCCTCTTGCTTGATCGCCTCGAGAATGCTCTTCTCCTTACGATGTAGTCTTGCAGACCGTTCTTCTTTGGTCTCGTCGATCGCGCTTGCGTCTGCGCCTGATAGGACAGTAGCCGCGGCTGCTTCCTTCTCTTGTCGTGGTGGAGTCTCACTCGCACCTTCTTCTCTCTTGATAGTCGGATTGGACAGAGGGATCTCTTTCAATTCCTCTTCCTCGCTCATTCAGCCTGCTGCTCTTGAATGATGTTCGTCTTCCTCGCACGATACGATTCGCGGGCTCGCCCTGATCTATCGTTTATAAACGTGTTGGCAAGTTCCGCTCACGGTAACTTACGATCGTGGAAGATGGTGTTGGTTGATAGTCGTCTGTTTGCTATTTCATTACGTTGGCACTCCGATACTCTCGGTGTCCGTTCGTTCTCTTGCCCGATGCTCTCGGCGCTTCAATCTGTTTCGTAGATTCGGTCTCCGACTATGAGTCGGTACGCGAGATCCTCTCTCGCTCCTCTCTGTATTCTCTCTCTCTCTCTCTCACCATCGTGTGTTCATGCTACACGATACTCCGTGTTCGATGCGTGCTCCGCATCCGACACTCCGTTCATTCAGTACTGGCTTCTACTCCATGAGTACTTACCATTTGAAGTTCACCTTCAGTATCCATGATCTTCATGGGTCATCGTATCTTCGCCTCCTGCTCTGACTTGGAGACAGCTGTCGACGTGGTGACATGTTGACATCCTGTCGACGTCAGTAGGCGTCCTTCTGCTCTCCAGATGTCACGTTCCATTGGTGATGCAGTAGTCTGTCAGATGATATCGTCATCTGAGGTTTAGTTGGGAAGTACCTCGAGATTCTCTTGGTACCATTGATGCATGGACGGACGATCTTCTGATTCTCTCAGAAATCGTTATTTGCAAATTTCTTCCAGAAATCTTGCCCCTTTTCGTGTGTTCCATTTCCCCTGTAATTCTGACGAATCACAGTATACTATCGACACGAGTATAGTTATACCGTCCAAGTGCGTATGAGAGAATAGCGGGTGAACGATGCACATATACACGTACATCTTGACATATACTCACATGTACATCTCGACATGAGTTTGCCTTGTTTCTTTTTTAGATTAGCGTCGATGCGAACGGTTCGACCCAATTTTCGTGGTCGAAAGGATCGTGTTTCTCCGCGCGTCCTTCGTTGCGTCTGTTGGTACGGCTGCCACAAAATCGCGGGCAGATGGCGCGAAAACAAACAAAACAACAACAAGCCGGTTGCGACGTCTTCTCTGCCCATGTTCAGCCTGAACATCCAATCGCATCCTTCGTGCACACATACGATGGTATCTGCGGCGCGAACTGCTTGTGTGCAATTCTAATTCATCGTCGTCATCCTCATCATCCTCGCCGCCATGCCTGTGAACGTCCGGTTCATGCTTTCCAAGATGCGCGGAGGAGGGCACGCGCATTCCTCCAACCAGTCCATGGTACTCCCCATCGTCATTAGCAGCATCATCCGCGCGCAACACGCCAACTTATTCTCTTGATGGCCATGGTCACGGCCACCACCATTGCCACCACTGCCATCAACATCGTCACAACATCGGCTGCTTGTGCAATCGATGGCTGGCGGAATGCAACAATTTTGTGCAGATTTGAAGCTGGAATCCTCTGTCCTTTGCTATCCATGTAATCATCCTCATCCCCGTTGCAACACAAAATGACAGCCTGCGCCGATCAAGTGCGGATTGAAACACGCGCGCCCCTCTTCGCATACCATCATCATAATTTGCAACGCCATCATTTGCAACGCCCTCATCAGCGACTCCATCATTTGAAACGCCATCATCAGCAACGCCATCATCAGTGACACCATCATTTGCAACGCCATCATCAGCAACACCATCATCAGCGACTCCATCATTTGCAACGTTATTATCAGCGACGCCATCATCAGCAACGCCATCATCAGCGATGCCATCATCAGTGACTCCATCATCAGCAATGCCATCATCAGTGATGCCATCATTTGCGACGCTATCATTTGTGACGCTATCATTTGTGACGATATCATCAGCGACGCCATCATTTGCAACACCATCACATGCGCCACGAACGCGATGTAACTAGGACATAGTAACAGTTGATTATGTATGGCACTATCAAAAGTGCACATTATTGAAATGAACGACAGCCAATTGGATCATGGAATCAAGCTGATATACTCCTCCATGGACAGCTTTTCACATGTGCATTGCAATGATTGCTCATTACCATAGAGTGTGCGACGAAGGTTGGTGAAAAATGCCGCAATGTACTGCATGTGGGTGAGCAGATTCCAATACATCTTGAGCTGATTCTTCACCCACAGCAATGGGAAGTTCCTGCCAATCTCCATGAACTCCCACTCAACACAGATTCATGCACTAGACATGTCCTTGTTGCACAGAGCTTCAGAAGAACCCTGAGCGGTGTTGCAAAATGCACCAAGGATGTATGCCTTCGTTTGGTACGCTGGATGGCCATACAAACGATACAGCAGATCGTGACCAGGCAACAGCATCAATTGGTGCAAGCGATCCTCGACTTCACTCTCACGCAGCATGTGCATGTCATGGCGGGCGCCCAGGATGGGCCCATAGTAATGAAGAATCAATCCGTCTGCACTGTTAGAACGAAATCAGGGATGGGATTCCGCACCGAAACGTAGAGTGATCAGATCGTTGTTGGGGTGAGGATGAGTGTTGTTATTGAGTATTATTCGTATGGTAGTATGAATGCGGGCGAGCTCACAAGATGGATTCTTGAGAACTGTGAGCATGAGAGAGGCATGACATGATCTCATGCAATTGCAAGTAAAAATAACACGGAGACAACACGACAAATGTGCGTGTTACTGCATGAAGATGAGGTGCAAAAGTCAATGAACAAAACACCGCGATAGCCCGTGTTGTAAATTACGTCTTCTCACGATGTTGCTAGTAGTACGATCACACGATTGATCGTATTCACTTGAGAAGGTCAGGGCAAGATTCGCACGTGTCACACCCAAGATCCAAGTCTGTCCTGATTGGGCAGATTGGCTCATCTTGGCAAGAAATCTATTTCCACGACATTTTTGGATCTGTGATTGAGGGAAAACGATTCTTGCGACGCGAAATGCGACACAAATCTGACACAACGGATTTTCGACCAAAATTTCCGTTCGGAACGGAAAAGGTAAGAAAAGTGGAGATTTCTGATTGGTCGACGGGTGTCGCTATTGTTAGAGATTTAGCGTGCGCTAATACTCCCCAAAGCGTGTCCCGGACATTCAGGTCTTGTAGGTCGGGGAAGAGGACTCGGTGTGTCCTTTCCAGAAGAGGATGGGCTTCACGAGAGGCCAGAAGACAGCCCATGGAAGGAACTTCGTCATCACGTCGGCGACGTTCTGCGTGCCGGGGATCTTGATGAAGTAGAGGATGCCAGCGGCGACAGCGGACCGGACGCGATGGTAGGCCAGTGCGTTGTGGCGCTTGGAGAGCATGCTCTTGGGGACCGTGGAGGAGGTGATGACGGACTGATTGTCACCCAGCATCCAGCTGGGGCCGTCGATCGGAATGCCCATTTCACGAAGGGCAAGACGGAGGGAGATGATCTGCTCCGTAGCTTGACGGGCAGCGACGAACTCGGACCCGTAGGTGGCGGTCTCAACCGTGCCTTGACGCTTGGAGAACCATTCGATGGGGGTCTGGTTGACCAGATGGAGAGCACCGGTAGCGGATCTGCCAGTGACTTGGCAGTGGAGAAGGTTGGCGTCGACGAACGTGGTGGTTCGGACAGGTTTGCCTTTCGGCTCGGGGATGTCGTCTGGAATCTCCTCGGAGGTCTTCCCGTAGACGGAGTAGATCCAGTCATGGTTGGGAACTTCGTAGTGAAGATCGAAGCGGGGGACGCAGGTGCGGAAGCGGATGGCAGCATCAGGATGCTTGCGAAGATATCCGTAGATGCGCTTTGCGCGATCCAGATGACCTTGGCGGGGAGCTGAGCGGAAGCGTGCCAGCGTCATGACGGCGACAGAGATGTCAAACCGTCCGAGGGAGATACACCACTGGAGTGCACCGATGAGCGACATGAACTTGCGTTTGTCGGTTTCGCTAAGTTCGGAAGAGGTGTCGAGCTCCGGACTGTCGGCCTTGTCGAGGGGGCAGCTGATCTTGCGGGGAAGCTCGCCGAACATGCGTTCGTAGTTCTCCATCATCCGCTTGATGTAGGATTGCGGGGAGAGCTTGAGAGTGCCGTCGGGATCACGGCCGAAGTCAGCACCGAGGTGGTACTTGATAGGACCAACTCCCTTGAGTTGGTACCCGTACTTCGAAGAGAGGATGTCGAAGAAGGCCTTGGGGTCGGCCATCGTCGCGGTGAGATCATCGACGTAGACGCAGACGTACTCCCAATGGGAGTTGGCGTCATGCATCCAGACGTCGGGATCGGAGCGGCATTGGAGGAAACCCATGTCGCGAAGGGTGTCGGCGAGAGCCTCATGGAATCGGGCGCCCGATGTGCGCAGGCCGTAGAGTACCTTGACTATCTGCATGGTATGACCAGCGAAGTCACCGAATTCGTCACCAGCGATGAAGCAGATGCGTTCTTGAGTGAAGGCCTCAAGATACGCATTGCCGATGTCTCCAACCCACGTTGGGATGCCGTTGAGTTCGCCGGCGAGGAGGGAGAGGCGGAGAGAGCGAAGACTGACCACACCTGCGTAGGATGCATCCTTGCAGGGGTCGGTGAGATGACCACCAGCGACGCAGCGTGCCTTGTGGCGGAGGTCATGCTTCACAGCGTAGACCCATTGGAGGCGGATCTTCTGGAAGCCGGAGGGGACTGGGGCGCCTTTGCCAAGAGACTTGAAGGTATGGTACCCGAAGAGTTGGTCCATTTCCTTCTTCTCGGCATCGGCCCAAAGGGAGTTGCCGTTCTTGTCGTCGAGTCGCATCGCTTCTTTGTGGTTGCGGGGGACTTGGACGCCGAACTGGAAGGTAGGAGCGTGGTTGAAGGTCTTCGATTTGTTGACCTGGCGCTCGAGACGATTGGTGCGGATGGCGAGGCGCTTGAGGCACTTCCAGCCAGGCTCGTCGAGCAGCTCGTGGCGGCGGCCGTAGGCAGCGCAAGAGACGGGATCATCCTGAATCATGATGGAGAGTGGTTCGGTGGAGGTGGAGCCGTCTCCCCATTTCACGATGACGTTGAAACTGGATCCCTTGTAGGAGGGAGAGGAAGATGAGAGGGGACCCTCGTGTCCGATGATGGAGTCGAACTCCCACTTGGCGTCGGGGTCGTCGTTGTGCTCCTGTTGCCGTTCGATGATGTCAGCGAGCTCAACGTAGGAGATGAGGTCATGCGTCTCCCCATCGGCCAGTGCGAGTAGCATCTTGATACGTTGGTGGTTGGTTGCATCAAGGTCATTGACCTTTTGCACCACCTCCGCTCTGACTTGCTGACCATCCTTCTCGTGGATGAAGGTCATCCCAACGAGATCCTCGGGAGAGAACTTCGGGATGTGGACCTTGGCATTCCCCACTGTTTCAGGGTCTGTGCCGCGGCGGTCAGCCAGGATGGAATCGGCGAGGGAGTGTACGATGGGGTCGGAGTCAGGAGGGACGGAGATGTCGTCGGCTGGCTCCCCATTCGCCACATTCATGGCATCAGAGCCATCGTCCTCCCCAACAATGGGGAAGGGGAAGTCCGCACGAAGATTGCGGGTGGCAGAGTCGTCGGCAGGTCGGATGGCAGACCGAGGAAGAAGTCGTTGGGTCTCGTCGTCGAGGACCCAGAAGGTAAGATCATCGCCTTTGTGCAGGCAGGGACCGGCCCAGCGTCCACTGCGCTCCTTGGACTGGCTGGGGAAGGTGGGGTTGTCAACCCGGTAGTAGACAGGTTGCCACCAACGGTACGACAGGAACTTGGAGATGTCCGGTCGCTGTCCGAAGGCGGCTTGAAGGGGGGTGATGGAGCCAACGGTGACCTGCGCGATGTGGTTGAAGAGATCAACCACATAGAGCGTGCAGATCAGCCAGAAGCGGTCGGGAGTACCCGTGCGATCCATCACACCGTTGGTTGTGCGTTTGATATCCTGGATCCGGCGTTCCGCGCCGTTCTGATGCTGATGTTCCGGCTCACTCTGGTGGTCCTTGATGTGATATTGTCGTAGGATCTCCATGACCTTGTTACCGATCTGCGCCTTGGCGTTATCAGACATCAGTAGATCAGGAGCCCCATGGCGACGGATGAAATCACGGAGAGTGTCGGAGATGCGGCTCTCGGATGGCATGGGAAAGCCGGCCGTGAACCGAGAGTCGAGGGCGACGTACACCTGAAGCATGGTGCAGCCGCCATGGCCGGGAACCCCGTCGTCGTGAGCAGGGGTATCGGAGAAGAGCGTATCCATCGCAACCGTCTCATGGAGACGGTCGACGTTGGCCGCTGGGAACCGAGACTTGAAATACTTGCGCATAGAGAAGCGCTCGGCGGTACGGTACCACTGGGAGGTGCACTGAAGAGTGCCGCGAACGCGACGAGCTGGTATCCAGCCGAAGTGGGGCCAGAGAGCCTCGTAGTCGGCAGGCTTGCGGGTGGCAATGATGCTGCCCGGGTTGTCAGCGATGTCGGCTTGGCGAGCACCAGTGTAGGCCGTGAGAACGGTAGAGTTGTTCTCGCGGCGCTGGAGTGCTGCGGCGTCATCATCGTCGACGTCGTCGAGGTTCATCTCCTGGTCGAGGGAAGAAGGGTCCCATTCGTCGTCCGCGGTGAAGTCGACATGTGGATACTTGTCGAGTTCGGAGCGGGTGGGCTTGGCCATGTCCATGTAGGACAGGCCTTGCCGGACAGCCAGTGGGATGATGTGGCCTCCTGGTGTGATGATGGTCTGGCGACCTCCAGGGAGATTCCGTGGGCGTTCGTTGACATCCATTCCGAAGGCACCAAGCTGGTTGGATGAATGGATGGTCTTGCCCTTTCCGTAGAGCGCATATTGGTGGAATTTACCAATGATGGGCCCTTCGGTGGTCTGGATGAGACCAGCAACCGTACCGATGTCGAGGTTGGCGATGGCAGAGTCACCAATGCCACTGACGTCGGCGGTGTGTCCTGTCTTGCAGAGAACGAGGACGTCATCGCCGGCCAGGCCACCATTGGCACCGCTGTCGACGAGAGAGCCAGAGTGGTCCTTGACAAGCTTGTTGAAGCTGTACCGGACCACCGTGGAGTTGGCAAGGCGCCAGGTCTGGCCCTTGTAGACCAGTTGAGGAGTATCGTCAGACGAAGAGGTGGACTTGGTCTGTGCGAGAAGGCGATCAATGGCAGTGGACTGGTCACCGGTCTTGGAAGAGTCCGTGTTACCAGCGGATGGAGTTGCGGAAGGAGTGTCGGTGGTGCCCGAAGATGTGGCAGCGTTGTTGGCAGCTCGGTGGGAGTCAGCCTTGCCCTTGCCCTTGTTCTTGCGCCACTTTCCCTTTGCTTCGAGGAACGCCTTGCGTTGGTCCTTGGACATCTCACGCCATTCATCATTGGGGATGGAACGACGGTCGTCCTTGGCGTAGTCCTTGCCATTGCCTTTGCCAGCAGAGCCGCCGGTCTTGGCATTGTTGACCTTGCGCCAAGATGTGGTGCGAGGCTGGTTGGCGTCGAGGGATTGTGCCTCATCTCGAACGAACTCGAGGAGGTCTTCGAAGGAGACACCAACCTTGATGAAGCCGCGAGATTGCTTGTGACGTTGGCGGGAGTTGGACTTCACGTTGGTGTAGGCCCGAGTCAAGTCGACATCGGGACCGATGGCGGTGCGCAACCATTGCTGCTTGACCGCCTCATCGACACATGCATCATCGAGCTCTTCGATGTCATCGAGCTTGGTTTCCCAGGCATCGAGGAATTGCTCGCGGGTCTTGGTCCAAGTCTGGTCCAGACGGAAGGCGACGATGGTGTCTCTGTATTTGATGGACAGAGTCTCGCCGACGACGCCACTGGTGTAGCTGTCAACGAGGTCGGCGTAGGCCGCACGGCCATCGCAGGACTTCTTGTAGGCACGGATGATGCGCCGACTCTTGGAAGTCTTGACATGCTCAGTGAGCACGGCGAAGAGGTAGCGATTCTGGCTCGCAAAGAAGGCCTCGTCCTTGGGTGCTGGCATGAAGTCCATGTCGAGATGGTGGTTGAGTCCATGGGAGAAGGAAAGAGTCTCGAAGGTCCGCATGAAGGTGAGGAAGTACTTGTCGTCCTTCAGTGTTGGGAGCGACAGGCTCTCTCGCTTGGTTGCCTTGCTGAACTCCTTGACGTAGTCAGCCGGTAGCTCCATGGCATGGACACCTTGGAAGTTGGAAGAGGGTGCCATAGATGGAGTCACAGGTGGTTGCGGGAAGGCAGGATCAGGCACCGAAGCCGAAGGATCGAATGCGAAGTTCACATGCGGAGGTTCTTCAGGCACCGGACGGAATGCGGATGCTGGAGTGGTGGTGTGGTGGCCCATGCCCATCGGAGACGGAATGGGAGAGCTTGCAGTCGAGTGCGAGTGCGAAGACGGAAGGGAAGGGTTGTTCTGCTCGGCTGTGAACGCCATGAACGAGGTACGATCGAGATCGTTCCAGGTGTTGTCGTCGAGGATGGCTTGGGTGAGATACCACTTGCCAAGGTTGAGGATCTTGCGGATGTGGTTCACTCCGAGTACGGCGACGATGGTTTCGTCATCTTCGGTATCATCGCAAAGTTGGAAGCTGCGAAGATCATCTTCGGTGAGCGAGACAAGGTCAAGAGGGCTGACAATGTCCGCATGGGCGATGATATCGCGAGGAGTGGAGTCCAAAGGAATGCCAATGACACCGAGGATGTGATCCAGGGTGGCGAGGTCCATCTCAGGAGTCGACATGATTGGCGATGGATGGATGGAGAGAGTGGATGCGGATGCTGGAGGCTGAAGGGTAGCCGAGGCTGGAGTGCACTGACTGAATCGTCTTCTGGTGCGGGAGGGTGCTGCAGGAAGTCTTGGATGGCTGAGTGGGAAGACCCGAACTCAGCAGGGGAACCGAAAGGAGGGCGTTCTGCGGATGTGAGAAAGCCGAAGGGAAGCCGAAATCACGTCGTCACGTGATGGAAGGTGAAGGGATCGCTCGTGGGATGGACGAGGGATGAAGGATGGATGGATTGTCACGCAATCAATTCAGTAGGTGAAAGCTTGCGACTGTTAATCTGTTAGAACGAAATCAGGGATGGGATTTCGCACCGAAACGTAGAGTGATCAGATCGTTGTTGGGGTGAGGATGAGTGTTGTTATTGAGTATTATTCGTATGGTAGTATGAATGCGGGCAAGCTCACAAGATGGATTCTTGAGAACTGTGAGCATGAGAGAGGCATGACATGATCTCATGCAATTGCAAGTAAAAATAACACGGAGACAACACGACAAATGTGCGTGTTACTGCATGAAGATGAGGTGCAAAAGTCAATGAACAAAACGCCGCGATAGCCCGTGTTGTAAATTACGTTTTCTCACGATGTTGCTAGTAGTACGATCACACGATTGATCGTATTCACTTGAGAAGGTCAGGGCAAGATTCGCACGTGTCACACCCAAGATCCAAGTCTGTCCTGATTGGGCAGATTGGCTCATCTTGGCAAGAAATCTATTTCCACGACATTTTTGGATCTGTGATTGAGGGAAAACGATTCTTGCGACGCGAAATGCGACACAAATCTGACACAACGGATTTTCGACCAAAATTTCCGTTCGGAACGGAAAAAGTAAGAAAAGTGAAGATTTCTGATTGGTCGACGGGTGTCGCTATTGTTAGAGATTTAGCGTGCGCTAATATGCACCAACAATCCCTTGGAACTTCACTCCATGCAGATGCTTGTGCCCAGAATACGCCAATTCTTGGTTGTAAGTTGGTCGGCACGTTGCAGAGAACGTCCCGTCGACGAAGCCGATGACATTGTTGACCAATTGGTTTGTGAGCATGCAGACATTGTCAGTGTACTGCTGAAAGTGAGGGTAGAACAGCCCAATGTCACTCAGGTATGGTGCCGCGATTTCATAGAAGTAAAGAAAGAAGGTGGAACAAATACAAGAAAGCCTGTTGATATCCATATCAAAGCGATCCTCCATGTCAATCAATCGATCTCGATGAGCCAATCGATACAGCATGATCAAAACACCAACCTCGAAGGACACAGCCAAGCAATTCTTCACCTGTATAGATCTGAGATCGGCCTCACCAGACACAGCATTGAATTTTGGCCAAAGCGCGACGAGGATTCGACGCAGGTGGTCCTTCCGAAACTGGAAGTGTTTCAGAGCATCCCTCTCTGACAGCTGACGAATTGTGACACCGCGATTGCTATGAATCCGGGGAGGATCCAGTGGAAGAAGGTATTGATGCTGTAGTCGTAGCGTGTGCACATCAAGGGCAAGCACATCGCGGAAGTGCAGAAGGAGATCCTCCATGTCGTCATCGTCAAGATCATCTATTGGAAGCTGAGCTAGCCATGTAGCGGCACGTACGAATCTGGCCCTTGCCTCTGCGCAGGCTTCGCGCTTGGGCAAGCAATTCCACACGCGTTGAGACATCTTTCGGAGAAGTCCATTGTGAGAACACATGCGAGGCAAGTGGTGCATATGATCAACATGGCAGAGACACTGAAACGGAAGAGGAGGCAAAGATACGAACAAGCACGAACATGCAGGTGGAAGAGTTGAACATTGTGTTTTGTTCGTTGTAAACGGAAAGGACAAGTGGAGAGGAACGAACTTCCTCTTGTGAGAATCTCGCGCCAAGGCAGGCTACTCGAAAACATGGATAAGGCTAGACAACTTTGATGACGTCATCGTACGATCACTTTGATTTACTTCAGTCCTTCCAAGATTCAATGTCACAGCGAACCTTGGGGGGAGGCGTCCCAAATCGCGTCACATCGACAGTTTCAGGGGATGGCTTCAAGTTACCAGCGATAACTCTCTAAAAAAGAGTCTGTTGATGACGTGGTTGCAAGCGTGCAGCACTCGGGAAGGAGTATTGGGAATAACAGTAGCAGGGTTTACCGCAGCTTCCAACTTAACCCTTTACCGTTAATGACAGTCCCAACTCATGTCCCACAGCAAACTTGTCCGAGCGGAGTAGTAAGCAATTCAAAATGGGAACAAACTCGCTGAAACAAAGAACAGTAACGCGTTAAACTTAATCGATGTAGTCGGACTCGAACCGCTGAAACCCGAAAGAGATAAAAAATATGCACATCCATCGGCCCATAAAACTTAAAATAGGACCAACCGTAGAACTGTAATGGATCAGCATATGTTTTAGATCTACGAGGATTACGAATATGTTCTTAGTTTGGAAATCCCAGGAACAAAGTGAGGAGGTTCATTTCAAAGTGCAGGTCGACTCGCCCGGGTGGCTCTTAGACAACTTCACAGGCAGATTGGAATGGACCAGAGCAGTCTGTGGCTGCGTCGTCGATGACGTACGTTTCTGTCTCTGACGCGCACAATGGTCCTCTGGCGCAGCTTGTACAGGTGGCAGCTGACGTGCACACGTTTGCTCTGATGATGATGTCATTGGTTGCGCTATCACTTTCGCCAAGCTGCTGGCACGTGGATTCGCCCGAGCACGCACCGTCTTCGATGGTCAAGCTTCCTGCAGATTTGGTCTGTGAGGTATGCACAAGCTCGCAAGCGGACTCCCCTTTGCACGCATTCTTTCCAATGAAGACACTTGCCACGATCGGTGTCATGGTTGCAGGCCCTTGGTTTTTGCGGTTCGCAACGTCACTGCATGCATTCTTTGTATTGCATGCTCCTTCTTCCACTCGTATATCTCCAAACATATTTGCTCCCATTATGATGCAACTGAAGTCTCCACCACAAGCTCCTGGTCCGATCACCCTGAATCCGACTTCGACACCAGCAGCTGGCTCATCTGGAGAGAAATTGCCCAACTCAAGGCAAGCTCGTTCTCCCTTGCAACTGTCAAGTATGATTGCGTTGGGACGTGTGAATCTGCATGCTTTAGTTCCGGTACATGACCCTAAACTCACCGTCATGACACCGCCATCAGCAGGGAGAACGGTGCAAGAATTACTGTCCCTGCAGCATAAACCATTGCATGCCTTCGTCACCACAGTCCCGCTCCCGGTGAAGAGCTTTCTGTTCTCCTCCACGATCACCAACAATGCCTTGGTTACACTTTCGTCGTTCCTGATCTTATCAAAGCGTTCCTGTGCCACTTCCAACGTCACGGGCTGTGGAGGGTCTGCATCATTGCATCCAAAGATGCTCCTGATCATGTTGTGCTTCTCATCAGCCAGAGCATCAACCATGGAGACGAAGTCCGCGCATGTGCCTGTTGCACCCTCGCACAATACATCGCCAGTGACGGAATTGAACGATGATGTTTCGTCACCCGGTATCTCAAGACATCCGACAGTGAGGGATGCCGGGGGGAGAGTTGGAGCTGATGTCGGGGCTGATGTGGGAGCTGTCGGGGCTGATGTGGGAGGTGATGTTGGGGTTGATGTGGGAGGTGATGTCGGAGCTGATGTGGGAGGTGATGTGACAGGTGTTGGGAAAGGAGTTGGAGAAAAGGTTGGACAGTCTGTGGGCAAGGTGTCCTTGCCAATGCAATACTCATCCACCTTGTCACCAGTAGGATTGCCCCCAGAGCTGCTGCCTCCCTTAGGGCAGGCTCCGTCGACATCGCTGATGATGTAGACTTCGTCGGAGTTACACTCCGTCTTCGTCATGCATCCCTTGCAGCCTTCGACACTGCCGCATCCACCAGGCGGGACGATGATGTCCGTTCTCATCCTGTCACTGAAGCCCATCTTCTCGCATGACCCATCGGCAGCGCAACCACCAGCACCAATGGTCAGACTGCCTGCCGACTTGCCAGCAGTATCATGGTTGACGGTTGAATGGGCATCCTTGCAGGCACTGCTGCCAACGCACGCATTCTCACCAATGTCGATATGGCTGCGGAAGCGATATGATGGTGCCTTCTGCACGACGCGGCGTCCAGCGGAATTGCATGCCTCTGATCCAACGCATGCACCGGTCTGGATGGTGACATCACCATGAGAACGGCGTCCCACTCCCTCACAAGATTGAGGGGTGGTGCATGCCATCTCACCCACGAAGGTGACTCCAGTAATGGACGGGTTGATCTCGTTCTCATTCATCAATTCGCATGCACTCTCGCCAGTGCAGGAGGAATCGAGGATGAGGGGATTAGGGCCCATATCCTTGCATGCGCTATCACCGGTGCATGCCGTGATCGCAACAGTCATGAATGGAGGAGAGCTGGAGGCGGAACCGGTGACCGAAGTGCACCCAGACGATCCTTGGCAGCATGGGTCTGCGACGGCAGGCGATTGCATCGCAGCGATGGCCGCGCATGCTGCCTTCATGGCATCCGGACGTTCTGTGACGAGGGTCGCGCTAGTGGAGGCGATCATCGTGAGTTGCTCAGCGAGCACAGTGTCTGTTGCGTACTTGTGGAAGAGCTTGCGAGCAGCTCCTTCACCGAGGTCTCCTGCACATCCGAAGAAATTCTGCAACTCTGCAGATTCCTTGACGGCGGTGATGGCTTCGCGGCAGGATGGCTTGGCAGAGTTACAAATGATGGTTTTGGCGCTTCTCTCTTCCATTGTGAGATCGGTAGCGCCATCCGGGTTGCAGGCAACGGAGATGGTGGAATCGAAGACGGTTGGGGCAGCTGATGGTTTGGATGTTGGTAGGAGCGTGGGCTGGGAGGTCGGCGACGCGGTTGGCGGGGTCGTTTCTGGATCAGTTGGGTGTTCAGTGGGTGGCACTTGGTTGTTCTTGTTGCGCTTGTTGGTGTCACCGTCGGCGCCCTTGAGGATGCGGGTCTTCATCATCATCATGTGAAGTTCCTCGGTTGGATCCACAGGAATCCTGTTGCCGCGGAGCACGGCGTGGGTTTTTGCCGTGTTGGCGAGAAGAAGAAAGACAACGAAGGCTGCCTTGGTGTGGATCATGGTTGTTCGGTACTTGCTGGTTGCTGTTTGTCGGTTGCTTGGATTGTGTGCTGCGATTTATTTTGTGTTGGAGACGGATAGAGCAGCGCAGCGCATGGTGGAGTGCGGGAACAGAAGCACTCGTACCGGTGAAACACGAGAGATGTGGGGTTGAGTTGAGTTGGGCAGAGTAACAGAACGTGGCAGCAGTGTATTGGGCAGGCAGAGTAGAGCAGAGTTGGAGGTGATGACACAGCACGTCACCAACATGCCAAAGCAAGCATGCGATCGGAACGACAAGCGTGGAGGTCGCGTGGCATCATGACGCATCACACTCCCATGACGATGACAGCTGATCCGATGGGAGCGTCCTCCCCAGATGCTGCCTGTGATGCTGATGCTCCCGATGTGTGCATCTGCTTGAGGCAGCACGCTGTGTCGGGCAGGATGAGTGCTGCGAACGAATCCTTCCGTCATGGGCTCCTCGCCCTACACACAATCATTCATCTTGCAACCCTGCATTTGCAATTGATCGCTGAACGGAACGTACCTTTGGTTTAAATCTGGCTTTGGCCGGAGAGAGGCTTGTGATCACCCTGGCAATGCTTGTCGATTGCTGTGTGGTGATGCTGCGCTTCGGAGGACAATCTGTTCGCCAATTGTTTTTTATGACAGCTCATTCGATCCTTCGTCTCTTCAACACAGTCCAACAACATGATCCACACCAATAACAGCTGGTCTCAAAACAAAGAGATTCGTTCCTGTCCTGTTGATGTGTGTGCATGGCATTCATACGAATTGAACGAGATTGACGCCGTTTCATTCGCACTCGCGTTGCTGACGTCGTTGGTAGAAGTTGCGATGTGGTGCGCCACTGCTGAAGTGAGTCGACAAGGCCCCACTAGCTACCGCTTGCGACACACACGGATCACACCCGCACACATTGGTCCTTGCGCGTTCACCACCAAGTTCCTATTTTCTCCGTGACCACCTTCACTCATTTCTAAATGTTATCTCGTTGAGGTTGTGATCACGACCAGCTCCGACAACTGAAAGCTGTTGTGCTTCACCAATGGCATTTCTTGATCCGCTCTATTTATTGGTTTGCGTCACCAAGAAACTCTGGGAATGACGTTTGTGTTGAATTGATGCTGTGACGAGACACGCAAGTATGCACAGCATTCGAAAGTATCAAAGTCGTAATAATGGCTGTGTTAATTCTGGTTGTGTTGTGTTACTGTCATGATATGTTTGCACCCAGACGTGTTGGCGCTTTTGTGGCCTTCCAATGCCCACAAAGTTATTCTCGGACCGGCTCCATTCTCCCGCTTCGGTCATTCAGCGGATAAAACTTGAAAGATCAAGCACACCCGCCAATGTGATAATGCGTGTCGTCATCGCGTGTACGGTGAAGCCGCCACGATCCGGCGTATTGGCAGAAGACAGAGGCATGCAGGAATGCAACACGAGAGATCCAGAGCGTTCGATGGAGTTGCCAAGAGTGATGCCGCACTTCAATGTGATTCATGTGGTATACTCGCCGAGGATGCAGTCGAACAGTCCTCGCAACCACCCCAAACACATGTTCTGTCTATGTTCTAGAAATGCTTTGCTTTCCCAAGGAGCAGCGTGGGAGCAGATAGATTCGTACCAGCATCATCAGCAACAACACCAATAGTAGCGACATTGTTAACCGCATCGCCGGTGGCAACGCATCACGAGCGTGCGCGCGAAGAGAAGCACAATCGAGACCGAGACTGAGACCAACCTCATCGCCATGTGCTTCACTGTCTTCTGCAAAGCGCTCCCCCGACGAAGATTAAAAAGCCTTGGCTCAGAGGAACGCGAATGTGAAGGAAAACTCTTGGGCCTGGCGTTCACATGTGACGCGACGAGAGGAATGAAGAGGAGCAGTGGTTGTTGCGACATCCCAGCCCCTTCGAGGCGCAGCAATTCTGGAACACCCAACAATTTGTCCAGAATAAAGTGAAAAAAGCCAGTTTGAGTCTTACAGGACACGAATTAGAGATAAGTATTTTTTGCCACAGAAAGTTACAGATTCTGTAGGACGTGAACATTGAAATAAGAACTTGCATCTAACGGACTATGTAGGACATATACGGACAGACTCGACCCATTCGGACACGTACGGACAAATCCGGACAGATCTGGACAAATCTGGACAAATCTGGACAGATCTGGACAAAACTGGACAAATCCGGACAAATCTGGACATATCTGGACAAATCCGGACAGCACTGGAACACAAGAGATTACTCAATCCAATAGAACAGATCTAGTTGTGGGCCCAAATGTGTCCTATCAACTGTTATCTTCTGAGAATATGAATGTTGTGTGTGGAAGTTGTGAGCAAATTCACTAACCAGGTCTTTTTGGAGACCAAAGTGGACTAACCAGGTCGTGTTGGTGCCTGACACGATGATTGGATCAATGAAATGGCCGGCGTATCACTGCGACAGACTCGAAAATAATGATTTAGCCACGGAGTCAACACATCAACCATTTCTTGGTGGGACAGTGTAAAGTACTCTAGTTTATGATGTTGTTGATGAATCCTGTTGAGCAGAGGGTCGAACCAACTATATTGCATACTGACATCAATCATTGGCATGTACCTACCTTGGAACGGTCTACATTCAACTGCAAGGAGGTTCAGATCACCTGTAGTCAGTTCCTGAGATACCATTTGGTCACTGTGTGTACTGTGTTGGTCATATGTGCATACAAAAGGTCAAGCATACTTGATTATAACAACCCCACTACTCCAAGCGCACTCTATAGGGTACAGCCACGAAGTTTGAGGCCTTAGATCCATCTGCAAGGTGCTCAAATCTGGATATGGAGATAGCAAGCAATGCTGTGTGTCACAGTACTGTGCGATACGGCACGCGGTGTACAGGAACTCGAACAGATGTGCAGGGAAAACGTTCATAGTCGTCCAATCCAACCTGACGAGCACTTGCAACACACTCCAAAGGATACATCCACGAAGTTCGAAGTCTTAGATCCTTCTGGAAGGTGCTCCAATCGAACAGCATGTGCTGCCATGTGAGGAGTTCACAGTACTGCTACACACATCATCACTTGCTATCTCCATATCCAGATTTGAGCACCTTGCAGATGGATCTAAGGCCTCAAACTTCGTGGCTGTACCCTATAGAGTGCGCTTGGAGTAGTGGGGTTGTTATAATCAAGTATGCTTGACCTTTTGTATGCACATATGACCAACACAGTACACACAGTGACCAAATGGTATCACAGGAACTGACTACAGGTGATCTGAACCTCCTTGCAGTTGAATGTAGACCGTTCCAAGGTAGGTACATGCCAATGATTGATGTCAGTATGCAATATAGTTGGTTCGACCCTCTGCTCAACAGGATTCATCAACAACATCATAAACTAGAGTACTTTACACTGTCCCACCAAGAAATGGTTGATGTGTTGACTCTGTGGCTAAATCATTATTTTCGAGTCTGTCGCAGTGATACGCCGGCCATTTCATTGATCCAATCATCTGTTGGCAAGTTCCGCTCACGGTAACCTACAATCGTGGAAGATGGTGTTGGTTGATAGTCGTTCGTTTGCTATTTCATTAGTTGGTTACTCCGATCCTCTTGGTGTACACCAGTTGTCTTGCCCGATGCTCTCGGCGCTTCAATCTGTTTCGTAGATTCAGTCTCCGACTATGAGTCGGTACGCGAGATCCTCTCTCGCTCCTCTCTGTATTCTCTCTCTCTTAACATCATGCGCTCGTGCTACACGATACTCCGTGTTCGATGCGTACTCCGCATTCGACACTCTGTTCATTCAGTACTGGCTTCTACTCCATGAGTACTTACCATTTGAAGTTCACCTTCAGTATCCATGATCTTCATGGGTCATCGGATCTTCGCCTCCTGCTCTGACTTGGAGACAGCTTTCGACGTGGTGACATGTTGACATCCTGTCGACGTCAGTAGGCGTCCTTCTGCTCTCCAGATGTCACGTTCCATTGGTGATGCAGTAGTCTGTCAGATGATATCGTCATCTGAGGTTTAGTTGGGAAGTACCTCGAGATTCTCTTGGTACCATTGATGCATGGACGGACGATCTTCTGATTCTTCCAGAAATCGTCGATTGCAAATTTCCTCCAGAAATCTTGCCCCTTTTTCGTGTGTTCCATTTCTCCTGTAAATCTGACGAATCACAGTATACTATCGACACGAGTATAGTTGTACCGTCCAAGTGCGTATGAGAGAATAGCGGGTGAACGATGCACATATACACGTACATCTTGACATATACTCACATGTACATCTCGACACCCTTCCTGTGTGCATTCGGTCATTCGAATGTTCTCGATGTGTCAAGGTACGACTTCTCGTGTTCACGTTGTAAGTCGGCCTTGATGTTCTTGGTGAATCCGTCGCTTGTGTTCTGTTCGGATTTGACGAAAATGATTTTGATGGTTTTGTTGATTACCATGTTCCTCACGTAGTGATGGCGCACGTCAATGTGCCGCGATCGTTGGGATGTTGATGGGTTCTTGGCGATGAAGATCGCTCCGATGTTGTCCACACGGACCTTGATCGGTGTCTTCACTGGGACGCCCACACTTTCGAGTAGCTGCACGACGAAGAAGATCTCCTTTGCCGCTTCGGAAAAGGCAACGTATTCTGCTTCGGATGAGCTGAGTGTGACGGCCTTCTGTGCCTTGGATCGCCAAAGGATTGGTACCTTGCACAGATATAGGATGAACCCTCCTACGCTGATTCTCGTGTTCTTGTCTCCTGCATATTCGCTATTGCAGAAGAGCTCCATGTCCCAGCCGTCGTCGTCTGGACGCGCTGGATGGATCTTCAATCCATAGTCCTTTGTATCGATCACATACTTAATGATCCGATACATCTCCTTCATTGCGGCCTTGGTGGGCCCGATCAATACCTTGGAGAGTTCCCTCACAGGGTTCGCGATATCTGGTCGCGAGTGCTTGATGAGGAAGAGTAGCATACCGACGCCTTGGCGGTATTCGGCATGTTCTTCCGGTCCGACCTTCTGCAGTCCGTTATCTTCGGATGGTCATACGATGATTTGACCCGGGGTTCCCGGTGTCCCATAACGTTGCATCTTCTCAACCTTGGTCCCGAACTCTTCAATGAGGTGTCGGATGAGATGTGGTTGACGCAATGTCGCTCTAGTCTTGTCATGGTTCAGTTCGATGTTGCAGCTGAGGTAGTCTCCAAGTCCGCGCTCGATTGTCACCTTGAATTTGCTGCCTTGGATGTCCTTCAGGAATGTCTCCAGTGCCTTGGAGTCTCCGCAACAGAAGCAATCGTCCACGTAGATGGCCACGATCATGCTTCCTTCGTTCGTCTTCCTGTAGAACAGGCATGGGTCTGCTGCGCTCTGTTCGAAGTTGATATTCTTGAGGGTCGATACCAACATCTTGAACCATTGCCTGGCGCTCTGCACAAGTCCGTAGATTGGCTTGTGTAGGGTCAGGGCTTCGTCTGGTTGATGATCCATCCCGTTGGGACAGTTCATGTAGATCTCCTCGTCGAGGTCTCCATGTAGGAATGCTGTTACGACATCGACGAGTGCGCAGTCCATCTTCTTGATTAGCATGATCACCATCATGACCCGATAGGTCACGTCATGGATGACGGGTGAGTAATGCTCTTGGAAGTCTACTCCTGCGACTTGTGAATAGCCACATGCAACGAGCCGCGCTCGATGTGTGCCGTCACGCTTCAGCTTGAAGACCCATTTGCACTTGCAGCATCTGCGGCCGCGTGGGATGGCGTCTCGTTTGATCTTGCTATACACCTTGCGTGTATCCATGGAGTCGAACTCCTTCTTGATGGCTGCTCGATATCCCTTTCGATGGATAGGATCTGGGTGATTGAAGGCTCCATCGAATGTTGTAGGTTCGATGTGCTTCTCTGGTTCCTTGTTCTCGTCCTGCATCGACAGTCCGATGTCGATCGCTGGTCTCTCGGTGATGATTGCATTCATTCCGTATAATCCAGTCGTGCTATGGTGAGTGATCTCGATCTCTTCATCTTCGTCTTCGATTTCTTCGTCATCTGTAGTTGCATTGTTGGAGTCGTCGATCATCTCGTCGCTGAGTTCGTCACTCGCCTCGTTGGATGATGGATCGCTCTCATAGCCTTCTTCCTTTCGACCTCGTTCGTTGAAGTCTGCGAGCTCGCGCAGAGCTCTGGGAATACTCTTCCCTCCAGTTGACTTGGGATTAGCTTCTCCCTTCCTGCCTCGTGCTTCGTGACGTCGGATCCTCTCCTTTCTAGCTATGTCACGCTTGCTTGGTTTGCTTGGTGGAGATCTGGATGGTGTGTCATGTGTAGATCTCACTGGTGTGTTCGGAGGAGTGACGCCTGTGTCATCGTCGGCTTCGTCGCCGGATGGTAGGATCTCATCATCCTCATGATTGGATTCGCTCCGATCTTCCTCGTCATTGTGGACTAGTTGAGTCGTTACTCCATCGTCCTCATTATCCTCATCATCGCTGTCTGATAGGATGTAGTACCTGTTGTTGTCAGTGAAAGATACTCTCTTCGCTTCCGATGTTTGACGCGTTCCCGTCCTTGGCGTTGCTCCCTTCCGTCCGATGGTTGTGAAGCCGTCTGCGTCCGTTGTTCCTGTTTCGTTGGATATGTTCGGTGCTGGTGCCCAGCCACGGAACTGTCCGTATGATTGGTTAAGCCACTTGATATCGCGTGAGCAGATGAGTGACTTGGTCGATGGTCTATACATGTTGTAGACCCCTGATGCATGTTGGTGTGCATATCCGATGAACACCATCTCTTCTCCTCTATTCTTGAGCTTGGCGGTAATCCCGCCGTAGGTAGTCTTCACAACACCCACCTCTCCGAAAGTGCGGAGTGCATCCGCGTATGGTGGATCGTTGCCGAAGAATTGTCGATGTGGTGACTCCTTCTGGTTCTTCGCTACAGTGATGTTGGCGATGGCGGTGGCAGTGCTAGCAGCTGCTGCCCACAGGCCATGCCTATACTCTTTGTCGAGCTGTGCTCCGTTGAGCATGGAGCGGATCTTGGTGTAGAGGTACGCGAACTTGCGTTACACTCTGCTGTTCTGTTGCGGCGTGTTCGATGCCGTGTATTCGAATTTCACGTTGAGTCCTGCATCGATGAGAATATCCTCCGTGGATTTATTCTCTCCGCTGTTGTCACCTTGGAAGATGATCTGTTGGTCACCAGTCTGTGACTTGATCGTCTGGACGAATCGTTTGATGTATCCTGGTTGATCACTCTTGTTCTTGAGAAAGAAACTCCAGCAGTGATCCGTGCAGTCGTCCACCATCAGGGTCCAGTAGCGTTTATCTCCAAAGCTTATGTGTTTAGTGTAACTAATGTCAATGAAGAACCGTTCGCCGCGGCGAGTAGCTCTTGGAATAGTTGCCTTCGGGATGTTCTTCACTCTTGCGTTCGCGACCGCGCAGTCACGACACACCGGCATCTCGCCGATGATTTTCCATCCGTACTGAGCGGCCGTCCGCTTCATGGTCTCGAGTGGCGCGTGGCCGAGCATTCGGTGCAGGTTCACCGCGCTGATCTCCTTGGATGGATTCTTGACGATAGCTGTACAAGCTTTGTCATCGTCTGTTGGCATGATGGGATGCATCTGCACTCCCGTGATGAATCCGCTGGATGTGGGGAAGACTCGGTCGAATACGATCTTCATTCCGGATCTGTTGATGATGTCCATCAGAATGCCGTTGTTACCAAGCTTGTAACCGTTGTACAGAGCCTTGTTCGTGGAGAAAAGGTTCACCGCCATTTTCGGTGTGTACTTCACGTCATCGAGCCGGATGATGTGGCCAGTGTTGTCTCGCTGCTTGATCTTCAAGCGAATGGACCCCATCTTGGGAGAATCCAGCTTCGTGCTGTCTCCCACTTGGACGAAGGACTTGATATGCCGTACGTTGAAGAGAGCGGCGTCTGAATTGACGATGTGACACGAAGCTCCGCTGTCGGCGAGCCAGGTGTCCTTGTTGACCTTGTCCTTGTACTTGGTGCTCAGCTCGTGGAGTTGCTCCACAGCTGCCGCAGCTATCTCGTCGTTGAAGCTGCCGTCATCATTGTCTTCGTGGACTCCATCTTCGTTGTATGGAGGATGATGATCTCCGTCATCCATGTCATCGGGTAATTGCGCGTAGTCCGATGGAATCGTACTGTTCCAATGAGATCCTGTGGCTGGATCGTATGGATGGACCCGTGGTCGTTCGCGTAAGAGTACGCGCATACATCCTCCAAGGATGTAATGAAGATCCGTCTCTGGGATTGTCTCTGTCTCGGCTGCTTCCAGTATGCGATTGATCACAACTGAATTGGCGAGAATCTCTTCAATCGATCTGAAGTTCTCGGATAGGATGGATCCCATCATGTTGACCCATATCGGTCTGAGTACTCCTCGTTCGATTCCTGGGAACAGGCTCACTCCTGCTTCCATCACTGTATCGAAGATGAGTTGCTTCTGGATCACCAATGCTGTTTCTGTTGCATATGGGATGGTGTCATGACGATGGAGGTAGTTGGACCTGTTGGGATCCTCGATTGGTGGGAAGTCGATATTCCCTGGGTACACGACACGCTCGTTTGGATTGAAGCTGTCGTCTGGATGATTGCCGTCCTCGGATTCGTCGCTGTCATCCTCGTCGAAGATGCCCGATCTGTTGTTCCCCGCCACTGGAGGAGGAGGCGCCGCGCCGCGGTCCGCCTCATCGTCTTCATCTGCGCCGTCCTCGTCGGCGTCGTCGTCGTCATCGCTCATGGCCTCTTCGATGTCGCTATTGTTGGCCTCATCGTCCATCTCAGCTTCGTCGCCGTATGAACCGATCAGGTCGTGCGCGTTGAAGCAGCATTCGTAGCTCACTTCGCGTCTTGGATCCACCTCGTGGATGATTGGCTCCTCGCTGAGCCACTCCGGGATGATCTCATCATCCTGTACTTCGTCGTCACTCCCGACGTATTCGAAGTTATCGAAGAAGGAGTCTTCGATGTAGTCGTCGGACACCAACATGCAGAGTGGCATGTCCTTCGCAGAGAGTACCATCTCGTGCCCGCTCTTGTCGTGTCCTTGCGTTGCTGTGTTGGCCTGTTCGTCGGCCTTCTTCTTCTCGTTGAACTTCTTCTTTCGGCACTCCGCCTCGCGATGTCCGAAGATGCCACAGTAGTTGCACTTGCCCTTGAAGCCGCTTCCCTTGTTGCGCTTTCCGTTCATCTTGTTGTTGTTGTTGTTGTTTTTCTTGTTGTTCGGTTTCTTGCGTTCTGGGCAATCGGCGGATCTATGGCCATACACGCCACAGTTGTGACAAGTACCCTTGAAGTTACCGGTGCTTGTGAAGCCGGTGTCGTTGCTCTTCGTGTTACTGTCTTGGAAGTCGTCGACGTATGCTTTGCCTCCTCTGTGAGTGGCGTATGCAGTGCGGAGTACTCCTCTGATCGTGTTGATGGTAACCAGTTCCGGATTGAACGTGAGTTGGTGTTGGAAGTTCACGATGTGAGTTCTGTATTCGTTGCTCACCGTGCTGAGAATCTGCATGATCATTTCCTCGTCCGTGATCTCGTATTTGACATCGTGGAGACGCGATCGTAGACTCTCGAGTTGCGTGATGTAGATGTCGGGGTCCGTGTCTCTCTTCATCTTTTCGTTGTTGAATTGGCGCTTGAGTTTGATCTTCGTCACCGCATCGGATGGTCGGAACTTCTCCGCGAGAACGTTCCACGCTGCGTGTGCGTCTCCTTCAGGGTAGTCGTCGGAGATGCATTGGTTGATGTACTGGATGGCCTGCTTGCCTTTTCCTTTCTCTGCATCCATCATGAGGATCAGATCGCTGAAGCAGTCGCATCCCAGCTCGTAGATCTCCTCCATCGCTTCCTTGTCTTCATCGGTGGCTGCCGCGATCTCTCTCACTGTTGGCACCTTGGTCTTGCCCAACATCACGTCTCTCGTCTTCTGTGCACGAGCGTATGCCTTCGCTTGGGACTCCCATGCGCTGTAGTCTTCCTGTTCACCGCTGAACATCGGCGCCTTGATGCGTCGCTTGTTCACGTTGGCTGATGTCGCCATGTTGATTCGTTGTTTCGTCGTTGGTGCGCTCGCGCCCTTGGTTTCCGTTTGTTTCTGTGTTGTCGATTCTTCGATTTTCGCCTGTTGTTGCGCGGAGATTGTTTTCGTCACAAATTCTCCTCCTGGTGGTGTCTCACTTTTCCCACCCTGTTTGGCTGTGCGAATGCTCTTCGTCACACCAGTCTCCTCTTGCTTGATCGCCTTGAGAATCCTCTTCTCCTTACGATGTAGTCTTGCAGACCGTTCTTCTTTGGTCTCGTCGATCGCGCTTGCGTCTGCGCCTGATAGGACAGTAGCCGCGGCTGCTTCCTTCTCTTGTCGTGGTGGAGTCTCACTCGCACCTTCTTCTCTCTTGATAGTCGGATTGGACAGAGGGATGTCTTTCAATTCCTCTTCCTCGCTCATTCAGCCTGCTGCTCTTGAATGATGTTCGTCTTCCTCGCACGATACGATCCGCGGGCTCGCCCTGATCTATCGTTTATAAACGTGTTGGCAAGTTCCGCTCACGGTAACCTACGATCGTGGAAGATGGTGTTGGTTGATAGTCGTCTGTTTGCTATTTCATTACGTTGGCACTCCGATACTCTCGGTGTCCGTTCGTTCTCTTGCCCGATGCTCTCGGCGCTTCAATCTGTTTCGTAGATTCGGTCTCCGACTATGAGTCGGTACGCGAGATCCTCTCTCGCTCCTCTCTGTATTCTCTCTCTCTCTCTCACCATCGTGTGCTCGTGCTACACGATCCTCCGTGTTTGATGCGTACTCCGCATTCGACACTCTGTTCATTCAGTACTGGCTTCTACTCCATGAGTACTTACCATTTGAAGTTCACCTTCAGTATCCATGATCTTCATGGGTCATCGGATCTTCGCCTCCTGCTCTGACTTGGAGACAGCTGTCGACGTGGTGACATGCTGACATCCTGTCGACGTCAGTAGGCGTCCTTCTGCTCTCCAGATGTCACGTTCCATTGGTGATGCAGTAGTCTGTCAGATGATATCGTCATCTGAGGTTTAGTTGGAAAGTACCTCGAGATTCTCTTGGTACCATTGATGCATGGACGGACGATCTTCTGATTCTCTCAGAAATCGTTATTTGCAAATTTCCTCCAGAAATCTTGCCCCTTTTTGTGTGTTCCGTTTCCTCTGTAATTCTGACGAATCACAGCATACTATCGACACGAGTATAGTTATACCGTCCAAGTGCGTATGAGAGAATAACGGGTGAACGATGCACATATACACGTACATCTTGACATATACTCACATGTACATCTCGACATATATGCGCCTAAGGAATGATAAGATCATGTGGATCCTGACTAGCGGAAGGGACGAAGTACGAGTGACTCAGAGGCAACCTGCTGAAGGCACGAACCTCGAGTACTATCCCATGAGACCAGTGGCGAGGATGCCACGGATGATACGCGGCTTGGCACCGCACAACAACATGCCAGAACACCACTCCTACTCAGATTCAAGCAGTGGAGATGGTGAGTCGGCTGAGGTATCTGAGAAGACCCCAGCAACCACGAGAGAAGGGATGAGACGTCCGAGCATGCATACATGGCTATGATGCTGGACCCCACTACATTCGAAGAATGCTGGGATCATGCGGATCCAGCGAAGCAAAAGAAATGGCGAGATGCCATCAATAAGGAGTTCTATGACATGGTCAGACGAGGAGTCTGGCAGAAGATCAAGAAGAGTGAGATGCCGAGAGATCGGCGATGCGTGAAGAAAAAGGGGGTATTCAAGGAGAAGAGGAACAGCGTATTCATCGCCAGACTCATTGCATGCGGATACTCACAGATCGCAGGAGTCGACTCCTCAACGCAACACACCCATGATGCATGACGCAACCTACCGCAGAATGCTCACAATGAAGATGCTACTGAACATTGGACAGCACCACTATCAACCTTGAGACAGAATTTCTACATGGAGATCTCGAAGAGGAGGTCTACATGCTTTGCCGGAAGGGCATGGAGCATGTTAGGAATCGAGGGTACGACTTTGTCGGAACACCCGTGATTGCCGCACCTCCCAACATTATTCGTCACAGCTTTGAATACTATTCGTCACATGTTCGGAGACTATTTGTCACACCTTTATATGCCATGTCATTATGACTATGACTAAGGGTACGGACGTGATTAACACCTGTACTACCGCGAGGAGGATAGCCTGTCCTCCAGTAACACAAGGACGACACCTATGGCGGATCAGGAGGTCCCGATACCGCACCAACCATGGCAACCATCCAGAAGACGATCAACGGACTCGTGCAAAGGGCAAGACAATGGAAGAAGCTGGTCGACATCCTACTCGAATTGGGATTCGGACCAAGCCGAGTTGATCCATGCCTTCTGATTCGGAATCAAAGAAGGGAGACTGCGATTGATCAGAACCCATGTCGACGACTGCCTATGCATCAAGGATGAACAGGAGTTGAAGAAACTCATGGAAGATATCAAAGCAGAGCGGTTCGGTATCAAGGTGGAGGATGATCTGGAAGACCACATCAGCTGCGAGATCGTATCCAACCGCGACGTGATAAAACTGCAATGGTATGGTACACCAGGAACACCAGGGCAAGGCATCCAACAAGGGATAGCGATTCGCCCAAGGAGGACAGAGACCAACACAGCAGATACTGAAGTGGAGAAGGTATGCTGCTATATCAAATGAAGCACTCGCAACCCAACATCGCCAACGCAGTGCACGGACTGACCAAGGTGTTGGATGGAGCCAACTGCCGCAGCATACAAGGAAATTCTGAGGATCATGAAGTGCATGTCGGACACAGGAAAGAATATGGACTACGGATGAAGCCAAGTCCATTGGAGAACGATGCATGAAAGGTTGTGATCTACACCAACAACGAATTCGGTGGTGACAAGGACAATCGCATCAGCATGAGAGGACATATCGTCCTACTACAAGGAGTGCCGATCATTTGGAGATCGAGGGCACAGCACAGTGTGACACTCAGCTCAACGGAGGCAGAGCACGTCGCACTATCGGAGGCTGGAAATGAGATCCGCTTCCAGAATCAACTGATGAACAACATCGGGTTGAAGACACAAGGGCCACATCATCTGATTGCGGTTAGCAATGGATTGATGACGATGGTGTGAGAGAGAGAGAAGTAAAGGTGATAAAAGAGAGAGAGAGAGAGAGAGAAGTATTGGTGATGAGAGTCAAGGGAGTATGAAGTCAGAATGATATGTTGTCGATGCGACAATGGAAGGGTGTCAGGAATCGGGGGTACGACTTTGTCAAGATACCCATGATTGCCGCACCTCCCAAAATTATCAATCACGACTGAAATCAACTCCTGTTGATCACACCTTTGAGTCTTGTTGATCACACCCATGACTCAAGACGAACGTGACTGATCTCAGTCTTGACAAGAAAACAAGCCTGTCCTCCTCTAACAAGAAAATCCAAACAACGACGTCACAGGAGAAACATCGATGACCAGCAGGTCTGTGACCACCCCATCAGGAGAACCGAAACACATGCCACTCACGGACTAGAACAATTCAGAAAGGACATCAAGCTTGACACCAATCGTAAGAAATGGTGTCAGGAGACCAAGAGAGAAACGCATGACTGCAAGACACGGGAATTTCGCCGAAAGTTCGCGGAGACCACGCGCGCAAGACTCCAATCAGTCCGGTCCCATTCACAACCACGTCAAACCCCAATGAGCCGGACGGGGACACCAAGCCTGTGCGTCACGACGTTAAATAGACGTTATAGACGTTACGCGTAGTATTGTTACTTTCATCGAAGTGTTGTTACTTTCATCGAAGTCCTGTTACTTTCATCGAAGTGGTGTTACTTTCATCGAAGTGGTGTTACTTTCATCGAAGTGACACTACTTTCATCGAAGTGACATTACTTTCATCGAGCCTGTGTTACTTTCATCGAATGGTTGCGACCATCATTGGCGCGTGCATACTTTCGTCGAAACGCCACCAACCAATTTTGTGCGAAGCTGTGAGTCGTGTTATTCTGTTGGTTCACGAGGAAATCCACGAACCAGCCCTTTTGAAGTCCCGAATTCCACCAACCAGTCGATTTTCACAGAACTCAGTTGCACAAAACGTGTGAGTGACATCTCATGGACACAGAGATTTCACATCGACCTCCAAGGCAAGAATATAAATGTAGACCACCTGTGTCACACAGGAAAAGTACTAGCCACATCATACATGTTTGTCATGCTGGCAACATTAACCAGTACATATGAACATACATCATCTAATGATAGGAATGAATGCCTACTATAGTTGTAGATATGTGCATCATTCACCTGTTTGCTCCAATTCTGTGCGTTGTGGATTGTATTCTGACCAAGTCTTCATTGAAAAGCATAAACATATTCCATCTAAACAAGATCAGAACATTGAGATCATTCCAATGGTTATACTACCAGCTTGCGAGTGACTGGATCCATCTAGAAGATGTTGCACATTGTACGCAATCAAATCACATGATACCGCACGGCGACTCTGTGCGGTATGCAGGGTTTTGACCAAACCTTCATATGAAAGATCCAACGTCTGCAATTCTACCAACCTCGTCATAGTGAAAGTGCTTCAATGGATATGGAGGTGGTTTCCAAGTATCTGGATCCATCTGGAAGGAATCCTGGTATCCAAATCTATGAACCTCGGCATACTGTGCGGTACGCTTGACTCTGTACTGCATTACGCATATCTATGCATTTAGCAGGCTGTTTTGAGAGATATGATCAACTGCCTAGCTCCAAACACGCTCCAAAGAGTACAGTCATGGAGTTTGAAGTCTTAGCTCCATTTGGAAGGGATCTAATTCTACAGATGCTGATATCACGCAGTACAAAACAGTACATGTCGCACTGGGCAGTGATTTGGATATTTGCGCATAGGAACTGTCCATTGTATTCTGATCCAACGCTACAACCACTCCAACCATACATCACAGAATACGGGCATGGAGTTGGAAGCCCCTAGATCCGTCAGGAAGGGATCCAATTTCATGGATGCTCATATCACGTGGGGCTGATAGATACGCCTCACGTTGTACAGTGTTCTGAGCATATGTGCATAGACAACACCAAATATACTCCACACAAGCACTTCAGTCACTCCGCATGCAATCTAAAGAGTACGCAAATGGTGGTGGAAATGCAAGGTCCATCTGTATGGGATCCATTCTTACAGATGCTGTTTCACGCAGTACTGCCTGGGACGCATCTCTACAGTAGGCATCGCCTTGAGCAGTATTCCACACATTTATGCCTTTGGTTGGCTGCCTTGAGACATGCGACTGCTGAACACTCCAAGTAGACTTCAATGGCTATGGCCGTGGAGTTTGAAGCTCTTGGTCCATTTGGAAGAGATCTAATTCTACTGATTCTGATATCAAGCAGCACTCAGCAGCGTCGTAACATGAGGTTCACCTGAGGGCATGTTGATGCACCTTGCTAGCAGGTGTGCAGCTTCAAACTCCATGACTGCCCTCCATGGAGTGCGTTTGGACGCGCCAAGGTGCTACATTGAATATGATTGACATTTTATATGCACATCTGCTCAGGACTCTGAGCAGCATGATGCGTATGTTTCAGTACTGCAGGATATCAGCATCAGTAGAATTAGATCCCTTTGTTGGGATGTATATGTGTATGTGCATCGCTCACTCATTGTTCTCTCACCCCGTGCGCGCTGAGCAGCATTGACATTTGCATCATTGGCCATCAACGGTTGTGTGAATCACGAACCAAAATTATGCACGCCACTTTTGTGCCCAACGTCGGACAGACGTGAGACAGGAAATCTGAGAGTATCAGATGTTCGATCTACCCACTCATCCAGAAACCTATGATATCGATGCTGGATTGGTATGCTTCCCAACTAAACCTCAAATGACACCAACCTGATACTCCTACAGCATCATCAATGGAATATGGAATCAGCACATCCATAGAATGACGATGACTGACGTTGACTCCAAAGTCCATGCCATTCGAACTGACAGCTGGTTCGGAATCAGAACAGAAGGTAGGAATCTTATGATTGAAGTATCATGGTGATCGTGAAAGGTGCAAGGTGCAGAGAATGCATGGCACTGACTACTACATGTGAAGTAGTGGACTAGTAGAAGGAGGAAGATCAAGATTGTGTCGAATACACGCTATCATGCATGGTACTAACATGCAATATCAGCATAGAGAGAGAATATGAGTAACAGCAAGAGAGCATCTCACGTGCCAGCTCATAGTCAGACAGACGAACCACTGAGAGCATCGGGTAGACAAGAGATTTCAAGAGCATCGAAGAGACACCAAGAGTATCGGAGTAGCAACGGAATGAACTAACGAGAGTATTGCAACAACCAACACCATCGTCAGCAATGCCAAGGCCATCCGTGTGCGGAACTTGCCAACATCCCTTCCAGGCAAATCAAGGACTTCAAACTCAATGGCCATACTCATTGGAGTGTGATTGGAGTGGTGCCGCCAGTCGGATTTCACAATATGGCCTGAGGAATGCGTAGACATGCAGAAGATTGTGCAGCGTCGAGCGTTGCACTGAGTATGACGAGGTTCATAGATTTGGATATCAGTATCTCTTCCAGATGGATAAATACACTTGCTAGCTGGCAGTATACCCATTGGAATGCTTGGGATGCACTATTCTTGTTAAAGTGTAATATTTTATCCTTTCCTATGGAAGTTTAGTCAGAATACGATCCACGATGTACAGAATTGGAGCAAACAGATGGATGATGCACATATCTACAACTGAAGTAGGCATTTATCCCTTCATTTGACAATGTGCGTTGATAGGAACTTGTTAATGTCACAATGCTACAAGTATGATAAACATGTATGATGTGGCTTGTACTTTTCCTGTGTGAAACAGGTGGTCTACATTTATACACTAGCCTTGGAGGTCGATGCGAAATCTCCGTGTCCATGGAATGTCGCGTGGACATTTCGACGTTTTGAGTCGCGATGGAGCACAAAATAAACTGGTTGGTGGAAATTGGGTGGTTCGTGAATTTCCGCGTTGGTCGACGGTCTGATGACGGACGGAGCGGCGGCAAATTCTCCTGCCCGCTGCGTCTGCTGAGACAGTCAGAGTGCACACACAATGCACACCCGTCGCGTCTGCCGATCGTCACACGTTCACCATTATCCCACGCCGCAGGCTGCGCTCTTTCCACTGCACTGAAATTCTGTCTGGAACACTCCAAATTCCCTGCTGCCTTTGCTTCCTCTTTTTGGTGAATGTTGGTGTGCCAATTGGTTGGCTGATTGCTGAGTTCTTCCTCTGTGATGTGGAGCGACACAGATTGGCACGGGGTTTCGGGCTCTTGTTGTTGTCATTGGGTCTTGTTGCAACAGAACGGCTGTTTGGACACGAGTTGGTTTCTTGAACCGTTGTGGCGTGCGTTGCAGAGTGTCCGCTTTCATCGGACTCGTAGGACCTTTGTCGGACTATTGGTACTTTCATCGAACTGGTCTTAGTTTCATCGAACTGGTCGTAGTTTCATCGAACTGGTGGTACTTTCATCGAACAGGTGGTACTTTCATCGAACTGGTGGTACTTTCATCGAAGTGATGGTACTTTCATCGAACTGGTGGTACTTTCATCGAACTGGTGGTACTTTCATCGAACTTGTGTTCGTTGGAAGGTGTTCGGTATTCAAACCAAAAGACGTTAAATGCGTTAAACTACAAATTCAATGGTGGTCCATTGAGTCCACCCAGATTTCGTTTGGGGCATTGGGGGATTAGTCCATGTGGTCGAACGCAAACGGCATCGAGTTTCAGCGAAATTCCCGTGTCTTGCTGTGGAATCGTACCGCATGAATGTAGATGATGATATGCATGATGAGATGCATGATGGAGATGCCTGATGAAAGGATCGATGAATACAGGCGAGAATGCATGATGAAGACAGCATGAAGACAGCATGAAGGCAACAGTATGACATGATGTTACTGTGGATTATACATGCTATGGCAAATGGAATTGGAAGAGCTGAAGATGTTATGCTCACAGTTCTGAGAATGCAACAACAGGAATAGGTAATCAGATATAACTAATAAGGCTGGGTTACCCCGGATTTCCAACAGAGAGAGGGACCAGAAGGGACTGCATTGGCGAGGCTTCGTGATCTATCATGGCCAATCTTTGCATATGTTAACAAGCACGATGGAGTAGCTGCCCGTATGTACCACGCTTGGGCCATGTCTAAGGGGCTGCGGGATGTGTGTTTGTGTTGTGGGATGTGTGATAGATGCTGTTGATGATGCTGAGGGGGAGGCCAGCAGTGACTGCATTGGTGAGATCTGTGATCCATCATGGTCATCCATTGAGTATGCTAACGAGCATCATGGAGTATCCGACCGTAGGTGTTGCGGATGTATCATGTCATGGGGGGATATGTGACGTGCGTATGCATTATGGGATGTGTAATAGATGCTGTTGATGATGCTGAGAGGGAGGCCAGCAGTGACTGCATGGGTGAGATCTGTGATCCATCATGGTCATCCGTTGAGTGTGTTAACGAGCATCACTGAGTAGCTGTTCGCATGTGCCACTCTTGCGTCGTGTCCAGGGGGCTATGCAACGTGTGAATGCGATTTGTGAGAAGTGAGAGTATTGTAGTTGATGGTGTCAAGAGCGAGCGTGACAGTGACTGCAGCTGTGAGACTCAACAATACGCTATGCTCAGCCTTTGATCGTGACAATGAGCATCATGGAGTGGCAGGCTGCATGTGCCATGCTTGAGCCAGGTCATGCGGGCTGTGAGATGTGTGTATGCGTCGTGGGATGTGAGAACATCGCAGTTGATGGTGTCAAGAGCGAGCGTGACAGTGACTGCAGCTGTGAGACTCAGCAATACGCTATGCTCAGCCTTTGATCGTGACAACGAGCATCATGGGGTGGCAGGCTGAATGTGCCATGCTTGAGCCAGGTCATGCGGGATGTGCAATGTGTGTATGCGTTGTGGGATGTGAGAATATCGCACTTGATTGTTGTGTTGACAGAGAGAGAGAGAGACCATCAGTTGCTGCAGCTGTGGAATCCATGATCCACCATGGCCTATCTTTGAGTATCACAACAAGCGTCATGATGGAGCTGGCCTCATGTGTCATGATTGTACCACACCTAGAGGGATGAGGGGATATGTATTTTGTTGTGGAATGTGTGATTTTCGCAGTTGATGGTGTTGAGGGGGGCACACAAGTCCAGATAGCATTCGAGGAGACCCAGACAGGAACCACCACGGGACAGATGGTGGAATGCTCGATACAGGCGCTGAAAGAAGAATTGGGGAATCATCGGCCTCTGTTTGAATATCCATACGACAAGATAAGTCGGTGCGTCACTCACTGCTGGGTGGCTGGACTGTGGAAACAGCTGCAGGACACAGGTGTGATGATACATGAGACAACTGGAGGGTCACTGTTACAGTGCAAAGGAGATGAACACCTGATGGATATCTGCCTGCGGCAGGGGTTCAAGGGATCCCAGCTGTATCACCTGAGCATGTGCCGGTTGCAGCTAGGGGTGAGCCGAATATTGGACATCTCCTCGGCGAGCGGGATCCGCGAAACAGCCAAAGCTCATGACGGGCTGTCTGCCCCCAACATTCCCAGGGAATGGGCCCACACTCCCCTGACGATTCCAGGCGGTTGGTGGAGAGAATGAAAGAAGTGGTGCAAGCGCATGTGCTACCAAGGCCTGAAGCTTCACTGAACCCTTGGGCTGTGGCACTCCGACGATGCTAGCTGGAGATGGTGGAAGTCCACACTGACGGACCACATCTACGATACAGCGAGGATCCCGATACGGAAGTACAATCTGGTTAGGAGCCCACGGACGAGGGCCAGCGCATATCGCTCAGGGGAGACGGCCAAGGCTTTGCCCAGACTAGTGCAGAGGTGTCAGTGACGACTACAGAGCGAGGGACAACGTGGAACGGCCATGCAGGCCTTACCGCAGAAGCTCCCTCGGCTCCCCTCCCCTATGACCCCATTGAGGAAGTGCAAGGCAACCTCACCCATGATTCAGAAGCGGCGTCTGGCCAGAGAGGGAACCTCTTGGTGGTGAGCGACGGGTCTTTCAAGGAGTCCCAAGGCACCTCTGCTTCCATCATGTATGACACAGCTTCGAAGCACCAGCTATGTTGCCACACCTTCGTCCTGGGGCCGAGCGACGTACACAGGGAATACCGCAGCGAGCTGGCGGGGATATGGGCCTCCCTTTCCATGGTTGAGGCGCTTGATGGTCTTGACAGCTCGTGCACCATTACTCTGGCACTCAACGGTAGTCAGGCCCTGCAGCAATCTCAAGAAGACCGGCTGCGGCCCACCCAACAAGACTGGGACCTGCCTATGGCAACACAATGGCTGCGACACAGTACTCTGGCTACCCTCAAATGGGAGTGGGTGCGGGGTCACCAGGACAATACTGGCAAAGAGCTCTTGGTCCTGGAGGAGCTGAATGTTGTTGCTGATCACAAAGCAAAGGAGCATTGGGAGCGCGCCAGACAACATAGGCACATCCGTCAATGGAACACATGCACCAATCGATGGACGATCTTACTGTACGGACGGCATCCCTCGCATGTGGATTCAGCCGCTATGAATGCCCTGCTCCAGTCCTCTTCAGCCGCTGAATATTGGGCGTCGAAGTTCCAAGAGAGCGAGGTGCAGGTGGCTCTCATCGACTGGAAGTCGTACCAAGCCGCTCAATCGGCACCGAAGAACCAGGACCTCGCCCAGTTCATCATGAAGTGGTTGTCGAGGTTCTTTGGGTTCAACCGGAAGCTCCACCAAACTGGGCAGAAAGAGATGGCTGCATGCCAGTTCTGCTCCTGGGAGGAGACTACCCACTATATTCTGGAATGCCCAGAACACGTCGAAGCGTGGACACGGGCGACAGAGGAGTTTCACGACTGCATGGTGAGAATCGGCACGAACCCACGAGTGATACAATGGATTTGGCACAGGTTGGTGGAAATGCGCCGGCGCACAGCCCAGAGCGACGCTCAGGGCATGATTGGCTGGCATCCATTCATCCTGGGGTTCTTGCATAAAGATTGGCAACATCAACAGAACACTTGGATGACCAGCCATGAGTGTTGTTACCCAGACGAATGCGCTTGGGCGAAAGAGGTGATCAGGTAGAAATGGAAAGTCCCCTGCGAAGTCTGGAAGGCCCGCAACGATAAAGTTCACGATGTGGAGCAGCACCCATCTGTGGCAGAGTTACAGCGACGGATGAGGCGTTTGGCGTTGGGGGACCAGCCAGGATATGACGAACGAGGAGCTCCATCTGCTCTGCGAGGGCAGGACGGTTGAGTTCGGCACGGAAGCACAGATGATGCAGTGGGTCCACTCCATGACTGCCGTTCACGCGGAAGTCAAGGCGCGGCGCCAATCCAGGTCAATGCATGTCAAAAGGCGATCAATGGCATCTTGGCTCAGGCTGGGTGAGTGAGTAAGGACTCTCTGAAAGCTCGCTCAAAGCTGGCCCCACAAGGCTGGTGGTGGCGAGGGTAATGCCTACTGGCACATTTCTAATGTATTCCCTGAGTTACGCTTATTGTTGGGGGGGGGGGGGGGGGGGGCACAGACAGTAGCTGCAACTGTGAGACTCAGCAACGCGCTATGCTCAGCCTTTTGAGTGTGTGTACAAGCATCATGGAGTAGCTGGCCATATGCGTCATGCTTGCGTCATGTCATTCGGGGCTATGCTAGGTAGGTGTATGCATTCTCGAATGTCTTAGTATCGTGGTTGATGGTGTTGAGAGTGGGACTGGAAGTGATTGCAGCTGTGAGAATTGTGATTCATCACAGTCCATCCATGAGTGTGACAACAAACATCAGAGAGTAGCCTCCCACATGTGTTGCGGATATGCCCTACCATGCCATGCGGCCTGTACGAGGTATGTGTATGCATCATGGAATGTGTGACTGCAACAGTTGTTGGTGTTGAGAGTGGACCCGGTATTGGCTGCAACTGTGAGACTGAACAATCAATCATGGTCCTCCATTGACTGTGGCAACTAGCATCATGGAGTAGCCAACCGCATGTGCCAGGGATGTACCATACCCAGAGGGCTGATAGGTATGCGTATGCAGTGTAGTATGTGTGATGAATGTTGTTGATGGCTTTGAGAGCAAGACTGAAGTTGACTGCAGCAGCGCGACTCAGCAATGCGCTACGCTAACCCTTTGATTGTGACAACAAGCATCATGGAGTGGCCGGTCGCACACACCATGCTTCATCCATGTCATGCTGGCTGTGCGATGCGTGTATGCGTTGTGGGATGTGTGATAGATGCTGTTGATGATTCTGAAATGGGGACCAGCAGCGATCACAACTGAGAGATATCATGATCCACCAGGACCGATCTTTGAGTGTGTTAAGAAGCATCATGGAGTAGCTGGCTGCACATGCCATGCTTGAACCATACCCAGCGGTCTGTGAGGTATGATCATGCGTTGTGGGATGCATGATAGATGCTATTGCTGGTGTTCAGAGGGGGCCATCACTGACTGCGGCTGTGAGATTTGGTTGTCCATCATGGTCAGCTGTGGATTGTGATAACTATGATCATGGAGTAGCTGACAACATGCACCACACTTAATCCATGTGATGTGGGTTGTGCGATGTGTGCATGCGCTGTGAGATGGGTGAATATTGCAGTTGATGGTGTTGAGAGAGGGGGACTGGCAGTGACTGCATCTGTGAGACTTGGATATTCATATTGGTTTATGTTTGAGTGTGACAGTGATTATCACAGTGAAGCCAGGAGCATGTGCAATGCTCATGCAATGTCATGCGTGCTATGGGACGTGTGTATGCATTGTGGGATTTGTGAGTATCGCAGTTGGTGTTGAGAGGTGAACCATAAGTGATTGCATGTGTGAGACTTCGTGATCCACCATGGTCTATCATGTAGTGTGACAATGAGCATCATGGAGTAGCCAGCTGCATGTGTCACATTTGTATCATGTGAGGGGGTTCTGAAGTGTGTGTATGCGTTGTGAGATGTGCGAATGTTGCTTGTTGGCGGTGATGAGAGAGGCAACAGAAGTGACTGCAACTTTGTCACGCT